>PVKB01003187.1:0-218649 GCA_004027205.1 Ctenodactylus gundi | reverse complement strand
GGAGCGGCGGGAGCGGCGCCGCGAGCCGGCGGGCGCGGAGCTCGCCCCGGAGTCGCCAGCCGGCGGCGGCGCTGAGGAGCGCAGAGAGCGCGGCTGCTAGGGCGGCGCGTCCAGGAGGGGTCTCCGGGCCACGCAAGCGGCTCTGCAGCGGGGACCTTCCGGCCGACGCTCAGGACGCCGCGACGGCGTCGCAGGTACCAGCGCCGGGGAGGCCCGCAGGTGGAGCGGGCGGGGGGCGGGGGGCGGGCTGGCCGCGGGGTCCTAGCGCCGGGGCGCCCTCCGCGAGTCCCCGAGCCCCGCAGCCCGCGCCGCAGAGGGGTTCCACGGTGACTCCAGCTGCGTGCGCCCGGAGTTGGGGCGCGGTGGGGGAAGCCACCTGCAGCCCCCACACCTCTACACGGCACTTCTGGCCCGCGGTGTCTCACCGGGATCCAGGTCGCCGGCACGGCTGCATTGGCTTGAATGGGGAGACGACAACAGGTGTCCCCGGGGACGCTGCCTCCCCCCCCCCACCCCACACACACACCCCTGCCTGAAATCCCGGCCTTGGCGTTTTGCCCGGCTTCGGGGTGTCGGGAGCGGGACCCCGGCCCGGCCTCTCAGGCGCGGCGCCCGCTGAACAGCGCCCAGAGGCGGCCTGGACCCCGGGCTTTGGATGGAGTTTCCTGCGCCGGTTGCCAAGCAATTTGCCCGACACCGCCCCTCGCTGGGACAGAGAGTTGAAGATGGGGCTGCGCGTGTGCGTGCGTCCTCCAGAAAGGAGCTGCCCAGGGCTGGGTGAAACGTTAACTTGGGTCTGGTGCAGCTCCGGGCTGCCCGCTCCCGTGCATCCCTCGCTCTCCCTCGCTCGCTTGCTCTCTCTCCGTCTTCGCCTCCTAGCCTCGGTACCTCAGCCCCCCTAATCTGCAAAGTGGCGGTAAAGATTGTCCTCGTCGTTTCGAGGATTCTGTGAACCAACGCCTGGGAAAACATGGAGTGTAGCGCTAAGTACTCAGTACACACTGGCTCTTTTAATTTATTATATGAAATGAATAGTCGTTTGGAGGCTAAACCAGACGTGTTCAAACTGGCCCAGCCACCATTTGGAGCTGTGAACAGCTTTCTGCACTTGAAAGGAAAAATGCTATTATTCATGTTACTAATGGTGTCATTTAAAGATAATATATACCTTTTGGGGGAGGGTCAAAACGCCTTGCTCCACTGGAATGGCGAGAGAGAAGTGTGTTACAGCTGTTGATAAACCAAAGCGTTATAACCCCTGAAAAAAGTAGTTGTGAACATTATGTGAGAAGAATATTGCGGGGCTTTGTTGAATGCATGGTTTTCACTAGGATGGGTGGTGGAGAAGGTGAATTAGGTTTAGGTTTTTGTACAAACGAGTAAAGTTAAGACAGAGGAAGAAAAAACCCTTAGCCACATAACAAAATGCCAGCAACTTCAAAAGCCTAAAATTGCAGTTGCCACTTTTAGGCATTTGATCTGGGTCTGATGTAGGTGGTCCAGTTCTGTGCCTTTCCACTGTGCTATTTTCCTTTCCTTGTTTAAACAGAATATTTGGTCTTGCATATATATATATATATATATATATATATATATATGTGTGTGTGTGTGTATACACACACACACACACACACACACACATATACGCACGCACACACACACACACATATACGCACGCACACACACACACACACACACACACACACATATACATATATAAAATAAACATAAAATGTCAACATGAAGTAGACGCCCCTGGACTTTCTGCTACCTGTCTCCTATCCTGTGACAAACGGGTCAGGAACTTCCCAAGGCTCTCTAGGGTGATGTCAAGTGGCAATCTGTCTGTCTTGTCACACCATTTGTCCTACCCTTGGAGCCTGTGGTTGGGAAAAAGGGCACTGCAGTTAGCCCCAGTTCCATGAGGGTTTCCAGTGCCTCTCCCAGGTGCCTTAGAATAAATACATCTTCTTAGAGAAAGTGAGTGTCCTCTTGGGGCCAGGTGCAAACTTGACAAGTGTGAATTAATCTGGCAGTCTTTTCCATTGTTGATGGGAAGACTTTAGTCTCCATGGGGTGGAGGGATCCCAAGCCTTGCTCCTGTGAAGGGAGAGGGGCATGATACAGGGCAGAGTTGCCCTGTTGAGAGCCAGACCCCCATCTGGGAGAGCTTGGGCTTTGACTGCAGCTGGGAAAATTAGATAATTGCTTTAGTGAGGAGATGAATTGAACCCACAGCCTTCACATTGAACTATATAGCCCAAGCCCCTGCTTTGTGAGACAGGTTCTTGATAAATTTCCCAGGCTGGGATTTGACTTGCAGTCCTCCTGCCTCAGCCTCATAGAGTGCAGGGATTATAGACATGTGCCGGCACACACAGCTGCTCCTCTTCTCTGAGACAAAGCCTCCAGCTTTGTAGAATAAAGACTTATGTAGGTCGTAAAGGTGGTTGTAATGAGTTAGACCTGGCGAAGATAAAGGCCTGCTGAGGGCAAAATGATGAACAAGACTCTTGTGCAGTCAGGGCTAAGATGGGATTGGAAGAGTGGAGGTGGGGGAAGGGCTGGGGGTGTGTGGGGGAGAAGTGAGGAATGGTCAGAAGCGCTATTAGCATTGTCAGGCTGAGTAGCAACCTCTTATAGCGATACAAATCCCTTTTCCACCGATGCAGCATGTCCAGAGAGCTCCTATGTAGTTTGTCTCATTTTTCTTCATTCAGAGCCCCCCTGAGCTTAAAAGATAGCCCCTCTGACAGTGCTGCTCTTACTGATTGCAAGTGAAAGAGACAATGTGACAGAACAGCACTGTGGCTCAGTCTCCTGGGAAGTAGCAGCTGTCCCTTCAGCTCTCAGGCTGTTGACCAAGGCCAATCCCATGGCCAAACCTGATGTCAGGGATAGGAGGAAGTATAAGCTTCCTGCAGATATGAAGATATGGGTGGGTAGGTGGGAAGGTATAGAAGGAAACAAGGTCAGGGTAGTGGCCCTGAAGCAGATAACAGAGGACCTTGGGTTCTGTTCCAGGGGCCTGGGACTGTATTCTGTGGACTGTAAGCAGCCATGGAAGGGTATTAGTGTGGGGTTTGATAGGGTCAGCCTTTCAGGCCCAGCACATACTTCTGTAAGCATTGTGGTTAGAAGACTAATAAATACCTAAGTTGAAAGACAAGAGGTGGTACAGGGCTGTACCAATGTCAGGGCCTTGAGTCACTCACTGTCTTTCATGTGACTGGAAGTTCCACTACTAGAAAATTACTCATTTGCCACCTGAGTGGCTTGCCTCCTTCACAAGTCCTCTCCTGAAATGAATGTGCTCATCTACAAGTGGATATCTTAAAAGTATTACCTAAAACAGTAGTTGTTAGATATGCACCACACCCACCGGAGGGCTTGAGAAAGGCACAGGTTGCTGGCCTAAGCTCAACCCCAGAGGCTCAGTCAGTCTTGGGCATGGCCTGAGAATTATTACTTATGATCGGTGCTAGGGTGATGCTCCTGGTCCAGAGTATACACTTTGAAAACCACTAAACTAAAGAGAGTAGTTATGATGTGGTTGAGGGAAAAACATGAATGGAAGGACCCTATGGAAGGAGGAAAAAGGCTGGAAGGTTCCAGCCTTCTCCATGTGGGAGATTTGGCAAAGGTTGGCTCTGCCCTTGGGCAGTGAGTCTGTAGAATTACTGAGTATCTAGGTTTATATTCAATTGCAGATACAGTTCTCATAGTGAGAAAGCAAAAACAAGCTTGGATTCAAAGAAGTAAGAAGGGTACAAGTACAGCTTTGGCCCCTCCCTTTGTAATTCTGCCCAGTCGGGTCATTGAGAACACACCCTTTAGTCTGGCTTCAGACTTCTCACTCAAGCCAACCCACATATTCCAATCCTATTCCCTCAAACTTCTTGTCATTCTAGTCATAATTTCTTCTGGAACTGAGCTCCCCACTGGGTGGACACTTGGCTGAATTTTAATACAGTCAGAAAAAAATTTTACTCACTTCACTTGAGGTCAACATCTGTCCCATGCAGATTGTACATCCCCCCACCTCCTACATATAGAACCCCCTGAGAACCCCTCAAGGTCAACCAGCCTAAGATCTATATAACCCCATGAGAACCCAAGATCAGCCAACCTAAGATTGTTTCATTCTGATGGGTGGAACAAGTCACAGTTCTACTAATTTAGATTTATCACTTCTATAATGACAGAACATTAAATGATCATTAAGAAGGAAATATGTTGGGGTGACGTGGCATGGAAAATAAAATACAAGAAAGTATTTTTCTTCCTCTTTTTTCTTTCTTTGTTCTGTATTTTCCTTTATCATGGACATGGCAGGCTGAACTATGCCTACCGGTCACATAATTCGTAGTGTACCTAATCAGCAGACAGCATGGGAATGCAAGAAATTCTTGTAGGTTGGACATTTTGAGTACAGGCCTGCAGGTTAGAATATTTGTTTCAAGATGAGTACAGAATGACTTATTGGTAGATAGAAAATTCTAGATAGAAAAATTTAGAACCTCAGAGTATGTGGTATAATAAAAAAAAATGGTGGGTGTGTTTATTTTTGTGATCCTGGGAATTAAACCCAGAGTTTGGCACTGAGGTACATCCATTTTATTTTATTTTATTTTTTATTTTGAGACAGATTCTCTCCAAGTTTCTAAGTTTCCCAGGCTGGACTTGACCTTACAGTTGAATTGCTTCTGTAAGAAACATGTGTCCATTAATTCCCCTCAAGATATTCCTCTTTATTTAAGACATACTTGGCCATCACTCTTGCCACTTTTTGAAGCAGTTCTAGAAATCCTGAGTATTTTTAGTTATGCTGTCATGACTGCTTTAATAACATCCTGAAATGATTCAAAACATTTACTTCTTATGGTCATTGTGGTTGTGGAGAAGACCTAGAAGTCACATGGTGCCCAATCTAGTTAATAGTGGATGAGGACATACCATAAGTTTTGTATTTAACAGAAATTGCTATACCAGAAGTGATGTGTGATACGGAGTGTTGGGACTGTTGTTCTGATGAAAGATGAAACCATTTGAACATTTTAAAGCACACTACCTGTGACCTTTGAAATAATGTCAACTTGAAGGGATTAGGGCATGCCTAGCCTATGGGGTGGAGTTTTGGATGTGGGTGATGAATCTAAGGGCCAGCAGAAAAAGAAAACCCACTGTGGATATGGGTGGCCCAACCAATAGATTGGCAGCTCAAAATAAATTAAAAGCAAGGAAGCAAAGAGACAATTACATATTCTTCTGGGAGAGCGCCAGCCCTCTTGTCATCAGCAGACATTGATTCACTTCTTTCTTTGCATCGCTGATCTCCATCACAGATTCACTCCAGTCTTCAGGTCTTTGCCAGTGCCTTGGGACTTTGATCTGGGGCTCAGACTTATGCTAGTTGTCTTGCAGTCTCTGACTGGTGTTCTTCTGTCTCACATTTGAGCAACTACTGGGCTCTGCAACTCCTGCAAGTGGCCATTTTGGACTGTCTCTTTGGACTTATAAGTCATCCCAATAAATTCACACACACACACACACACACACACACACACACACACACACACACACACACACATGTGAGTTCTATTCTGTTTCTCTAAGGACCCTAACCAATACACCTTATCTCAACTGTAGCTCACAACCGACTGTGCCAAACAAGTTGAAATGTCACAAATTGCTACTAAGGTCTGGTCTTCTGATTCTCAGACTGAAGATCTTTGCCTTTCTTTTGGCTCTCACTCAGCAGCAGCACTCACCATATTTCTTGACCTTTTTTTATTTTAAATTAAAAAGTAGCATGATGGAACAAAACTTTAAAATTGAACAAAGCTGGATGTACTGATGCACACCTGCAATCCCATCACTCTGGGAAGCTGAGACAAGAGAATCAAAAGTTTGAGCCGAGACTGGGTAGTTTAAGGAGATCCTGTCTCAAGATAAAAACCCCGAAAGACCTTGAGATATAGCTCAGATTGAAGGAGTGACATTTGAAGAAATCCTTGTTTTAATTGAGATTTGATAGATAACTCACACCTTGAAAGTATGTTTTTTTTTTTTCAGACAGAATTCTCTAGATTCTGGGTACCTCCAGAGGTGGAGAAGAAAGCTTGGAACTGTAATGTCTGTTTAGGAGGCATGGGGCCAACAGTTTTCCTCCCAGGTAGTTCAGAAGAGCCCTTTCTCTTCCTTCTATAGGCATGGCCTCAGTTCTACCTTTTCTTAGTGAGCTCTGCAAGGAACTACAACAGTTCCCTCAATCTCAGGTTTCCAAAACCTTGGTGTAAAGTTTCAGTAGATACAGCAAACTGAAGTCTAGACTTATGAGTGAGTGCTAGAAGGGAAACTAGACAAGAAGGACTTAAAATGCTGAACATATTCATTAGAAAATGCATTATCCTTATTGGATAACAATTTACAATAAAAAATACCAATCAACATTTTTAAAATTTAAGTATAATATCACTGGATACATAGTATTCTGTTTATGCATTGTAAAGTTCTCTAAAAAGTCAAGGAGTTTGAGGAGGTGTTATTGCTGTTTTACTGAAATACAGATTCTAAGATTAAACTAAATTCCACAGACAGATAATATAAAAGCAGGATTGAAAATTCAAAGGCCCTTCAATTTTTCTCTCATTGTGTGTACCTCTGTCACCCCAACTGGTCCTGTACTAACCTGGACTTGTTACCTGTGGTGAATTTGCTGACCAGTAAAGCATGGACAGTGTTCCTCTGGTCTCTAGTCCCAGTAAGAGGTGTGAAGCTGCTTTGCAGACTGTTAATGGCTTAGTAAAACCTTAGGAAGGTGGCTTAGGTGAGTGGCAATGACTATTTGCATATAAGACTCTAAGGAAGAAGGAGAGATTTGGGGAAGTGTAATATTTAGTTTTCAGATATAGCCTCCAACCTGAGAGAGAAATTACATACTATTTACACAAAATTTTCAGTAATTCAACAAAACCTACAGTAGGCAAATGAAGAATTTGTTTAGTGCTGTGAATTCAGACAAGTAGTTGTGCTGGGCTGGGACGGTTCGTGAAGGAGCAGTTGCATTGGGCTAGATGTAGATGTAGGATTTCTCTAGATAGAAATACTAGTTTTATAAACCTAAAATGACCTGTGACACTGCGTTGGTTGACAGTCTTGTTCAGATTCATCGACTAGGGTGCTGTGTGTAGAATGAAAGGGTCAGATAAGAGAAGTCCAAGAACCTATGTGTCAATTCTTAGCCTCTTCCTTTCTGGACTGCTACTTCAACCTCTAATCTGAAAGTTCTTGCCTGTGACAGCTTACTTAATTTCCTAACAGACATTCCTCATTAGTGGGTGAGTAATACTAAACTTTGATTTGGCCTTCTTAACATATTCATTTTATAAATAGGAATATACTTTGAAGATTGGATCTCAACCTTCTTTATAAATAAAATCAAATCCTACCATAAACTGTGTCAAACTGGCAGGCAGTCAGTCTCTCTACACTTCCAACATGACCAGGAAAGGTCAAGTGGTTTGTTGAAAGTCATGCAAGAATCCCCTGGTACATCTACATTAAACTGACCCCGCATCCCCACATGTGTCATTTGGTAGTGTGTAGTTTAAGTTGGTTCACAGATCACCATAAGGATGGTGGCACTAAGAACTTAGGATCTTGTCATCTAAGATTTCTCCAGCTGTCACTGTACCTCATGGAGGAACTGTGACCCCCACAAGGTCCTCCTTAATTTTAAATTGAGAATAAAATAATGATACCCATCTCTTTCAGTCCTAACCCTGGCACTGACTGAAAGGAGACGCCATCTCAGTACTGTGGGTCTGTGCATGCACAGCATCTAAGCAAAAAGGGCATTAGGTATTTTTTGTCCTAGACGCCAACCAGTGTAGCAGGTCTATCAGTCGCTTTCAGTCTGCCTGGACTTTGAAGTGAGACACCAGAGCCTTACCAGCTTGACAGAATCACTCCACTGGCTGCCTTTTGAAGTTAGCTAATTGCTTAAAAAAAAATTGAGATGCTTTAAATAAAAACAGATTTTATTTCCCTGTTTGCTTTGGAAACTGAGTATGTTTGTCTTTCTTGATTTAAGCTTTTAAAAGAGAAGAATTATAATGCAGTGATTAGTGGCTATGGCTATAGTGATCCAGACACAGTGAACTTATTAGCCTGTACATTGCTTAAGATTAGCTGTTGTGTGAACCCAGAGCTATCAAAACTACAGCTTACTTATATATTGTCCCACCCTTTCCAAACATAAACTTCTTTTCCCCTTACCCTCCTTGTCTCTACATTTTTCTCCATTTCAGATTTTGAGCAGTCAAAGGGTGTGAAACTTGTTAACTGAAATTATCAAACTCATGGTCAGCAGCTGCCCTTCACTGAGCTTTACCTCTGGTTCCTGCAGCACATTCTTGTATTGCATTTTTAGCTCAGTGCTGTATGTGAGGTGAGGAGTTGTAACATCTCGATTTATAGATGAAACAAACAGGTTGAGTAGTTTATCAGAGGTCGGGGGAGGTGGGTTATGAATCTACCTTCTTTAAACCCTCAGGTTTGGAAGCTCTGTCCTTAGTCACTGTGGTATCTGGAAGCAAAGGGGAAAGTGCTCTGAAGAGTTAACAGGGGCTATCTCTGCATTCCTAAAACACCCTTGGACAGAGAACCCCATGAAAGGGATCTGCAGTTATTTTTCTTTGGGAACTCACACTGTCAGCAGGGCTGTTGAAACACACCTCTTTCTCCTCTTGACCCCATCTCCTCTTCCTTAATATTTTTCTATAAAATAACTCCTGGGAAGGGGGTGAGTGGGGAGTGGGGTAGATTACAGCTGTCTCATCAACCTGATTGGCAGAGGCGGGTGGTGCTGTTTAGGGCAGTTAGGCCTGAGCTTGCTGACTTCTCCAGCTGTGCCGTCCATCATGCTAAGGCCTTCACGTTCACATGCCCAGCTGCGGGTGGTTTAAATTTCCTGATCCCTGACAAGGACTTGAGGATGCAGTTCTAAGGAGTCACAGTTCTTGGCTGTCACATACCAGCCTCTGGTGTGGATGACTTGGCTGGTCACAGTGTAGTCCTCCTGGGATCAGGGGTGTTGCCCTGTGGTTATTCAATTGTCATTTTCCTATGAAGAGGACAGTAAGGCCAAGTCCTTTATTGAGGTGGCTGCTGGCCATAAGGAAGCCAGACAGAAATGTAGGTTTATTTATACATATGGCTCTACTTACATGGGGGAAAAAAACTTACTAGGGGAAAAATGTCAAATGAGTGGAACATAGTGCCATGGTTTGGATCTGAAGTTTCACCCCAGTAGCTTCATGTATTTGGATGTAGTGGGACAACTGTGGAGCTGCGTGCTGTTGGGAAGTAAGGCCTGGTGGGAAGGGGTGGATGCTTGGGCTTTGACCTGAAAGGATTATGTCAACTTGTTGAGATGGTGGATTGTCCAGGTCAGAGCTTTCAGGTTTGTATTATTGACTTACGGGCAAGGAAGCAATGGAGGAGCCCACATCCTGGGTCATTTGGGGCCCAATAGTCAGTTTGAACTCAGTAAAGGAAGGAAGAAGAAACACTGTAGTTGCTTCTTCCTGGGAAAGCTCTGGCCTTTCTGGAGTCTCCAGACTTACTTGGGTCTTACTTCATTTGGCTTCTTTGTGCAAGTAATGTGGGCTTTCATTGGCCTCTCCTGCCTATGAATGAACTGTGAGACCTGAAACTGTGAGCTAAATAAATCTCTCTTCCCTTAAATTGTGGATGTTGGGTATTTTGTCAAAGCCACAGCAAGGAAAAGGTAACCAAAACACACAGTGAGGTGGTTAAGAACACAGACTTGTCTATGTTTGAATTGTGAGTTCTTGGTAAGTTATCTAACTTCCCTGTGCCTCTGGTTCCTTAATTCTGTAAAGAGGATAATAATAGAACCTATTTCATAGAGTCATGGTGAGAATTACAGGAGTTATTTAACTAAATGTGTTATAAAGCTCTTTGAGATGAACATCTATGTAACACAAAATGTTACATGAGTACTTATCAAATAACACATGAAAATAAAGTGATAGGTGACCATCACTGTGTGGAGGGTTGACAGTGCCACAATTGGTGAAGCCCACATGACCAAATCAGGAAAGGTGCTCTTGATGAATAACGTGCAAATGAAATCTTATTAAGTGTTCTAGGGGAACTAGCTACCATAAAGAGTCATATGAGACGTGTTTGTAAATTGCGTTTTTGTAGAATGAACATGAGACAAAGAGAAGGTAAAGATAGATGACTTGATGTTTTTGAGACAAGGCCACTGGAAAGACAGAGCTGCTGCGATCTTGGAAGGGGAAGGCTTCTGCCACAGTAGTTTTGGGAGAAAGGGGAATAGTCAGTTAAGTTTGGACATGTTAAGTTTGAGAGAATTGTTAAATACTGACATGAAACTAGGTATCGGCAGGTGTAGTTGGGTGAGAATTCAAGCCTGGAAGTGTTTTGTGGGGGTCCTAGATAATACATGGGACCTAAAGCTGTGAAGGAGTGAAGGTGGTTAAGGAGGGGTCTCTGAGCTCAGACAGAGGGAATTCTGGTTCCAGGGGGAAAAAAATCAAGCTGGCTCAAGTCTTATAGTTTATTCTTTTCTTCATTTTGCCTGGCTTGGTTTATTTTGAGAAGGGTCTTCCTCTGTAGTGTAGGGTGGTCCTGAATTCAGCAGTTCTCCTGCCTCAGCCTCCCAAGTGCTGGCATTGTAGGTGTGTGCCACCATGTTGAGCTGTTGTGTGTTTTTTTTTTTTTTTGGTGGGGGGGAGGGTCCTCTCTTGATTCCTATGCAAGCACTCCAATCACTGAGCTGCACCCTCTGCCCTGCCATGGTGAAATAAAGTATGGTTGTGTTGGATGTTGGCATGTTCTTTAGATAGTTTTATTATTTGAGCTCTGTGACACTATCTTTAAGTACCTGGGCTTTAAATAGACTTATTTATTAATATTCATTAAATAGATAGCATCACCTTCCATTTGCTGTCCTACTAGCTTTGTGCCCTTGAGCAGGTTCTTTAGTCTCTGAGATTCAGTTTTCTTATATGTGAGATGAGAACTGGCAATAAAAAAGAAAGCCTGTTTCATAGGTTCCCTGGGTCTGTAAATGCAACATTAATGCTATGAAGCTGTTCTTTCCTTTATCACTGTAAAATTCTCACTGTTCATGCCAACTTGTTAGAAGTGAGAAACAGTGACAGCTACACAATTTTAAAGCCCTTTGAATTTTTTCTTTTGAACAGAAAAGCACATTTTAATTTAACCCATACTACTGCCATTTTCCTTCTTGTTATAAAAACTAAAAAGGGAGGTCAGGGCGACACTGCAATACATTCTGCACACCTGCCAGTCACATATGATTTCTCTGTAATTGAGACACTCTATCCAAAAACCAAGGCTGGCCTGCATATGTGGCAGTGGCCGCATGAATCATAGATGCCCTGAGCAGTCACATCTGAAACACAAGAAAAAAGGACATATCTTTGGCAATGACAGTGTTTCAGTGCTGCGTACACAGACCACATCCTTGCCCTCTACTGCTGTGAGCCAAGTAAAGAGGCGCTCACTTTCTTATAAAATACTAGCTGATCTTCCCTACCGTTGTAATTTGAAGTTTTATGGTTGGTTGGAAAGTGCAACCAGACCACTTTGTTTCATTCAGCAAATATTATTCTGAGTCTGTTTTGTTTTTAAGTCCCTGACTCCCTGAGATAAATAACCCGCAGATATGGAGAGTCCCATTCTCAAGGCTTTTCGTTCTCTTAATTACTGTGTCTGCTGTGTTTGCATTTATGGTTTATGTGCTTTGAGTTTGTGGCTTTTATGTTTTGCAAGGGGCACTGTCCATGAGACATTTACCAGAAAAAAATACTATTATTAGTGGTGGCTGGACCAAGTCTCTGTAATGGCGTGGTTTGTTTCTAAATCCTGACCAGAGTTTTTGAGAAACCTTTTCCAGATGGACGTGGGTGATGTGAGGACCGAAAAAGAAAACATTAGAAACATCAAAGCAGAGGAATTCATATGAATAAAACTTCAAGTGATGACATTTTTCATTCTGGTCTTTCAGGTTGAAGAAGTAAAAACAATTAGGCATAAAAGGTGGGAAATTTCCATCATCTTGGAGAAAACAATAGAATAAGTAATTCTTAGCCGCTAAAGCGGGAGTCCAGGGAGTCACAGGTCAGAGGATCCTGTCTCATTTGTCTGTGGTGACAGCTTTCCCTGCCCCCACTAGGAATGCCGTACCTTAAACAATAGGAGTGTTCCTGGAAAGTTGAAGTACATACAAAGGAAATTTTTATAAACCACATCATTTTAGAAGCACACCAGCAGTTACATTTTTCTGTGTTTTTCAAACTTTTCTTTAGTCAGAGTGCATTCGTTTTATAACAGAGACATGAAGGAAATAAACTAGAAGTTGGGGATGGGTAGATAATTACTACTTAAATGGTGCTCCATTGCTCCCAGTTTATCATGTGACAATTCTTTTGTCCTACAAGTTGTGACACTTCCAAACGTATATGCTCTCTAAATTTACAGTTGATAGAGAGGAGTGGGGTATTCATAGTTCAATTCAAATATCAAAAGTCCCCACCCTGCCCTCCCAAAGGAAGCCAGCCCTCAGTCCACAGATATTAATTAGGTTCTCACGGTCTGCCAAGCCCACCCTGCATGTCCCAGTTCGTTCTGTCTCTCCCTGGCAGTTGGAGATACCCACATGCCGGTGGCTACAGTCAGCAGATGCGAACTTGGGATGTGTCTTGTTTGCAAGATTCCTGGCTCACAGGGTAACATCACCATCAGCCTCTAGGCTCCTGGGCATCTGAGGCCAGGGAGGGCCCCTGATGTGGCCTGTGATGTAGGGCTTGATTGCGTTGTTTTGGTTCTCATGCCTGTGTGTCTGGGTTATTGGGGGAGGAGGAAGGGAGTGGATTCTGAGAAAAGGGAAGGATCTATCCTCTACATTATTGAAAATGGAAATAAGGAATTGTCAGTTAAGGGTCAGTAGAAACCATAGTGCATACTTTCCTTCTGTGTTCCTCTTGAAAGACTTTTTGTTTGTTTTAAAAGATCAGAAAGTGACTTGAGGTAGAGAAGATGATTTGGGGTGGAAATTGTAGGCACAGTACAGAAATCCCTAGCGGATTTGTGAATGGACTTTGGAAAGTCTGTCTTTGAAGTATAAACAAATAATGTATGTGTGTATCTTTCCAGAGTCAAGAGTCTCTGGCTTAAATAATAGCTCAAAAATATTCAGAACCATATGTATATACACATTTTGTTTTTATTGAGCTACATCCCCAGCCTGTTTTTTCAGTTTTGATCTTGAGACAGAGTCTCACTAAGCTGCCCAGGCTAGGACTGAACTTGTGATATTCCTCACTCAGCCTCCCAGAGTGCTGGGATTACAGGTTTGCACCACCAAGCCTACCAAGCCATATTTTTAATGACGGTTAAAAACCAATTCTAGAAGGAAGGCTTCAAGTTTGAGTTATGCACCTCTCTATCTTAACCCCACTTGGAGAATTCTTCTTGATGAGGGTATTTACAGTTAATGGATATTGGTACAGGTGTATGAAACACCTTGGTTCACCCACAAAAACCCATCCTGTGGAAAGGTAAGACTTTACCTCTCCCAGTGCTGGAGAGGGAAAAGTCCTGAGACTGTACTGCCTGTAGTCTGTCTTCATGCCTCCTATTTGCACCTATCTCTGTTCTTAAGCCTGCGCAGACCTCTGAACTCTGTATCACCTGAAGATTGCTCTAGTTGGAGTGAACACTTTCTTTTATCTTGTCTGTCCCTAAAAGAACCAGATTGATTCATCCTGCAGGAAGTGGGAAGTAGAATCTTACCCAGGCTTCATGGTAGTGACAAGGAAAGACATTTATAGTAAAGTCTCAAGTGGCTGTTTATCCTAATGCCAACACATAAATATTAACCTTCTCCAAGGTGCCAATCCTGGCTCATTCTTCCTGAGTTGTCTAATGCAAAGCCTCTGTGTAGTGAGCTCTTGGTCTACGTTAGCAGCATTCTGCTCTCATCTCTAGACCTGACTATAAGAGATCCCGTGTACACCTCAGTGGTTGTCACAAAGGCCCATCAAACTCATGGGCCCAAGCACTGAATTCATCACATTTTGAGTATCCCTTATCTATTCGTACTCCTGAAGTCTATGTCTTGGTGAACAGTACAAAAATTGATCTAGTACTTTCATCAGCTCCATGCCGTTTCAACCAGGCTATAAGATTTTATCTGGTCCCTTCACGTAAAAAGCAATATCTATAATGATTAGAAATCTGTTGTATGTGAATGTGTAACCATAAAACTCTTTGAAAATAACTAGGTAGATGTAAGAAACTGTCCAGAATATAAATGTAACATGAAAAGAAAAATAAAGGTTATAAAAACAAAAACAAAAATTGATCTAGTTTTCCAAGGATCTTTTGTATACACCTGCCACATAACTACGTCTTCAATCTAAATGAGCCCCAAAGCAACTTTAACCCCTGTATCTTGATGACCCTATGTCTAAGAGGCTGAATAAACATCCTCCTGTGTCCCAGGTCTTGCTGTGCCTGATCAGTCCAGTACTAGCTCCTCTTCCTATCTTCGTGTCTGTCTTCCTCATTGCTTCCAGATTGATCTCCCTGAAATACAAATTGAATCCCCTGAAATACAAATTGGATTGTGTTATTCCCCCCGTTAAATTGTGTAGTTGATCTCCAGTGTCTTTATGACAAACCCCAACCTCCTTGGTCTAGCCTGTAAGGCCTTTCCTGACGTGACTCGTCCTAGTCATTCCAGTCTCCTGTCTTATTATTCTCCTGGCTCATGGCTTCATCAAGCTGAACCACTTGCCAATCAGAAAATAATATGCTGTTTTCCATCTCCCAGCCTTTGAATGGGCATGTTACATTTTAATGCAGACATAATAAAAAATCAATATTATGCTTCATATTTCCAACTCATGTGTAAATCAGATGTGATATGTTCAGGCCACTCTGTGCATCATTACATCCCTGCCCAGTGCCCCATGGCTGACTTTAGCCCTGAATCTCAAGAACTCTGAGAACTCTAGCCTTTCGGAGCCTCAGGCTGCACCATACTATGTCTTATTCTTATGTCTAGATCCTACTCCATTTCTAACACTCAAAAGGTTGGGGTCAGGGACTGGTGATATTGAAGTGTGGGGTTAGGGTAAGGTTCAAGGGTGGAAACAATAATCAGAATGGCTGTTGCACATAATTTTGGGTGCAGAGAATGTTTTTGTATGTTATCATGACAATTTAAACATGACTGAGTAAAAGTGACCCTCTCACTGACCATAATGTGTTTTCATTTCTTGTTCTCTTGAGCCATACTGCCATCTTAGAATGTTCTGTTTATCCACCAGTGACTCCTACCCCCAGCTAATTTCTGTCCATCTTTCAGACTTGTGGTGAGGTGTGACCTTCACTCAGTTATTCTTTGCTGACCCCACATGGGGCTGAGTGACACTCCTCTGTGTGCTCATGGCACTGTTGTGTTTTCCTGGGGTAGCTCTGGTCACACGGTATTGTCTGTCTGTCTCTTTCCAAGTTCTCTATCCTTAGAATTTTACTAGGTTAGGCCTAGAACAGGAAATGCTAAAAAATTAATGCTTATGAGTGGTATAAAGGTTTATTAAATGAATAGGGGAGGATCTGTGAACAGTCAGAAGTTTGATAACTTTCAGGAACTCCGTGAGCACAATCCCCCACCTCTAAAATAAGACAAAATGGCAATACAACAGACCTACTAGTGTTGTTAGCTAGCATGGGATTTTTGCTTTAGTGATAACAGAAATTAAAACTAATGTGATCATATGAATTTATAGGCAAAAGCTTTCATTGGAGAGTGGGAGAAAATGGTAAAGGACTTTAGCTTAAATATCAAGCCTTTAACAAAGTAAAATAAGAGAAGATAGGGAAAAAGGTGAAGCAGGTGCGGTGGCAGATGCCTATTATATCAGCACTTGATAGGCTAAGGCAAGAGGAGTGTGAGTTTGAGGTTGGCATGGGCTACCTAGCCAGTTTGAAGCCAGCCTGAAGTATGTAGCAAAACCCTGTCTCAAGGAAAAAGGAAAGGACTTCAGTTTGAGAATCTGAAGAGGGCACAGATCTAAAGAAGTAGATCAGACTAGTTTATTCACTGAAGACCAGGACAGACTTTATAGATTAACTGCATTGGGCTGGAGCCTGATTGATCATTTTCTCAGTTCTGTTTCTGCAAGATGGCCCTCGGCTCACAGAAAAGTCTTTTTACTTAATGGGGCAATTCAGTCTCCATTAGATGATTTACAATTTTTTCTCTTTTCTTGCTTGCTTGCTTGCTTGCTTTTCTTTTTTCTTTTTCGTGAGACAGGTTCTCATTGTGTAGTCCAGGCTGGTCTTAAACTCATCGTGTAACAATCCACAGTTCCCCTGAAGGTGCAATCCTCCTGCCTCTACCTCCTCCAGCTTGCTAGGGGTACAGGCGTGCATCACCATGCCCACTAAGATGATTGTCTTTATGTGAAACAGTCTTAATCTTTTGAGTTGCCTTCAGTTTAAGGGAAGTAACTGGAGACTACTAAGTATAGTTGAATTTCTGTAAATCTCTTATCTTGAGTGTCCTCAGTGTTGAAGGGGAATAGAATTATGCAAATTTAGTACCATTCAACCTTGGCTTGCTAACTTTTAGGCAGACATTTCTTAAATGATTAGCACTCCTCTATGCAGAGCTAAAGAGGGATTTGACCCAAAGTTTTAAGATAACAAAAGATATGAAATGAGGGTCAAGCTTTGTTCTACTTTACATTACCTGTTGGGAATCTCTAGATCGAAGAGTAACTGTTTTATTTATTTATTTATTAGCAAAAACTGCGTTTGAGTCCACGACTGCCTCAGAGGAAAACATAAATCATGTTTTTAATGAAAAACATGTTAAAGGCCTAAGAGTTTCTGTGTCTTCCATGACTGTAGTGGTTTCTGATTATGTCATTATGTCCTCCCTTCTATATTCTGTTTGTGTGAGATTGCGTTCCAGTGTGGATTTCTAGCTGGACTTAAGCTTCCTATGTTGGCCTCTTCAAAGGCACATCTCCAACTCTGTCACCCCAACAGTCCCTGAGGTGTCGTCATAACCAGTTTTGCTGATCTGAATCAGTTAGCCATCTGAGACTAATGTACAGGGTCCATCTGCTCCTCTCCCCTACTTCTGGGTTCAAATAAAGTATCACACTAAGGAATGCGGAACCTTGCTTTTCCATCCGCAACTGTGGGCACCAGAAGATGTTGCACCCAAACATGTGGGGAAGTTGAGTAGTCACAGAAGGAACTGTAAGCAGAGGACAATGAAAAACAGCCAGAATCTGCTAGATACATTCCTTCTCCTAACACCAGCCTCTCCAGTGGCAGGTTCTGAGATGTACGAGTCCATAAAGCTTTTCAGAGATGACAGAGAACAAGCTCTGATGCTTCGGGTGCGCTGGCCAGCTCAGTCCCCCACCATCGTGTATGTGCTTTTCTTGTTTCCTTTTCCCTTCTTCCCTCACGCTGGCTCCCTGTCGGGCTCTGGCACAGAAGCTTGGTCTCAGGCTCTGCTTTCTAAGCAATCTAGCCAAAGGTACAGAGCAAGCTGCCACTGTTTCTCTTGAGAAACAGAGGCCCGTGAGGGGAGGAAGGGAGGAAACACATAGGTCAGGTCATCTGTGGAGCATGGATGCAGCCGGGCTTGGCCGGAGACCCAGGCTTCAGCCGTGTATCCACGGTCCTTCCTTGTCTCTGTAGCAGGGTGTGGCATTGAACAGCTGGGTAAATGAGTCCATTAGTTTTTTTTTTTTTTTTTTTTTTTTTAATGCATCCTTGGGAACTTGTGAACCGGTCCTTGTGCAGGCTGGCCTTCTGTTCCATTACTTCCTGTTTTAAAGAAATGTTTTCAGGAGCAACCCATTTGGGTCCCCCTCCCAGACAGCTTTTACCCTCTGTCCTTTGTTTCTGAATAAAAACCTGCCTCTTAAAAAAATGTTTCTTAAGCCAGGCCTGAGGATGCAAGCCTCTAATTCCAGTACTCTTGGAAACTGAGGAAGGTAGATCAAAATCTGAGCCTGGTCTGGGCAACTTAGCAGTGTAGTGAGATTTTAAAAAATCATATATACATAAAATTTTAAATGTTAGGGGTCCAATAAAACATTATACAGTCATGAATATGCAGCCATAGGATATCTGTAATGTATTCTGGGTTTAAACCTCAGCTCTTACATCTCCTGTTCACCACTTGTATGTGTTAATAAAATGTTGACAAAGTTGGGCCTCAAGCATTGGTTTCCTTAGCTGAAAAATAAGCACTAATTATAGCACCTTATCTCGTGGGTTTGTTATAAAGATTAGGTAAGATAATGTATGTAGAGTCCTTAGCACTCAGATGATATTAGCTTTAGTCATTATCATCTTCCTTTTAAAATACAATTAGAGAATGATGTAGTGTTAATCCCTGAACCTACAGAGAAGAATATTAAGGTGAAATTTTGTAGTCCTCAGAGGTTTGGTTAGGATTTCAAGAGACATTTTCTTGGTCTGGGAATTTTTTTAGGGAAGTGAAAATCTCAGATCCAGTCTCAATCTCACTGGAGTAAGTAGGGAAATCATGAGCAAAAGCTTTCATGGAAGCAGTGTTGCCCCAATAGATTATTTTAAGTCTATCTTCCATCTTGTAGGTATTTTCAAGGCCTTTGAAAACAGGTTTATACTAACCCCAAATTAATATATTTATGGAAACACAAGCGGAAATGTTCTGCAGTTTTGCCGTGGCAATCCAGAGAATTTGTGGCTAAGAAGTTCCCAAGAAATTAGATGCTTGCCCCTTACTTTAGGCAAGTTTCAGTATGTGCTGGGTCAGTAGGACAGTGCCTCCTCCACAGGAGCTTAGACTCTGAATTAACACGTGTACTAACACGTGGTGTTTTTTTGCTTTTTTTATTAAGAGCCATTATACTTTAAACTGCATTTGTGGCTTATTATTAACTCCTTCCAAATGAGCTTCCAGTTCAGTTTTTCTTTGTTTTGCAGTGTTTCTTGCTTTCCTTCCATGTGACTAGTCCTGTGTGCTGGAAGATGTAAGGAAGGGCATTCATTCCTCAAGGAGCTGACACTTCTCAGCCAGCCCTCCCAAGAGTCACTAGGGACCACCCCAGCCCCTTTGTCTCTCTGCAGCATTTACTAAAGAAGTCAACTTTCATCTGGAAAATTCCTCTCTTGCTTTCATGACCCTGGAGACTTACTGGTTTTTCTTTATTACTCTGGCCCTGCCACTCAAGATGCTCTCTTTTGTCCCCACCTGTGTGAGCCTCCCCCTCATAATGCAACTCTGTTCCAAAAGTTCTCCAGTTACTTTTATCTTTATACTTTCTGTAGTGATAACCTGTTTTTTCCATGATTTAATATATCATCTTTCTAGGATGACTCTACAATAACTTTGTCACCCTAATTTTTCTCTAAGTCCTGAACCTAGATTTTTCTATAATCACCTTATTGTCTCACAGAGCTTGAATCTCAACATTTCCCAGATAAAACTCATTCTCTAATTAATGGCATTCATTACATGGTCACTCCCAATTTCCTTAGAATAGGTACTGGGAGCTTCTCCGCCCTTAGCTGAGGTTCTCGTGGCTCTGCCGTTCTCCTAATTGCCCAAGCTGAATTGCCATTTCCTTCATTGCTTTCCTTTCTCTCTGTTGAATGAAGAATAACCCAAAGATTCCAGTGATATAGGTATTTTATCTCCTTTCTCCTTTTTTGCTTTCTCCTGAAGCATTTTACATTTTCCTGTGTGTTCTAGTATGTGGATGTGGTATGAGAGAGTGTGTGCTGTCGAGGAGCTATTGGGTGTACATCATCTAGACAGTGTACAGATAGGGGAACTGGTGTGCACTGCATCTGTGTGGATGGTGCGTTCTGGAGATACGTGTCCTGGGATGGAGTGTTGGTGAGGTTCTGAGATAGTGAAGGCTTGAGTGGCAGGGACGGAGGTGAGGGAATGACAGGTCAACCTAGGAAGATGGTGTCATTTCTACAAAAGGAAGGAGGGTTTGGAATATTTCTGTCTTCTACCTTGGGGAATAAAGCTCTGCTTTTTTTTTTTTTTTTTCTGCGATAAGTCTGCATTGAGCTAACTTAATTATAGAGCCAGGCATCAAGCTTAAGCTTTGTGGCCTTGAGCTCTTCCCCTCTCCCCAATCCTTGTTATTCCTGCTAAAGTGTTGACAGAGCCTCTAAAAAGAAGATTCTGTATACTTGAAGCAGTAGTGGTCAGTCAGGATAACTCCACACTCTGTGCCACAGCTGGAATTCTTTAGATGTTGTTTCTATTGGCCCAGAGAGTTTGGTGATCCCTGTGGTCACACCACTGCTTCCTAGAGACTGAAATGGGTTACTGTGATGCACCAGCAATAGGACACCTTGACTGATACCTGTTCAGGGACATTCCTAGCACACACCTAGCCACGTTTCCCCCTTGACTGCATAAGCTGTGGAGCCCCACTCTAAGCAGTGCTCATCTAGATGGCTCTGGTCGGGCTTGAGAGCCTGCCTCCCCATCTCCTCACACTGCTCACTTCCAGGTTGTTGGCTGCCTTTCCTTTAGTTGGCTCCACTGCTTCCTGTCTCAGGACGAAGCGTACATGACTTCCTTTTTCCCCCCAAATTTCTAAGGTCTAGTCCTTCCACTTTCACTTCCCGAATGAGATCATCAAGTTCTTACTCCTTTATTTACCAAGCTAACTCCCACTCATCCTCTGTTACTAGAAATAATAGTGGTGATAGATACTGAACACTTGTTATTCATTATGCTAATGATCCTACAGGCTTTTTTTTTTTTTTTTTTTTTTGGTTTTATAGGCATCTCTAAGGTAGCCATTGTTCCATGGAACTCAGTTTTGGAGAATTTAAGGTACATTCCCTATGGTTGCAGTTAACAATGGGGATATGTATCCCCAAAGAGATTGTGCTTTGAATCAGAATACTATGCAGCCTTCTAAAACTCAAGTTACCAATGTCTTCCAAGAGGCCTCCCTGGGACTGTCTGTAGCCTACATACATCCTCTACAGTAACTAGTACTATCATTCAAGCCTAGGGTCTCTCAGGTGGTGGAAAGAAACTTAACATTTCTGTGTTGTTTCTGAGGCTCACAGTGTATTGAAAACTAAAGTTCCAAGTCAGAATTGGAAAAAATAATATCTGTTTTGCATCTTTTCATTTGATCATATTAAATATATACTCACAGGGAAACGCACAACAGTCAGGCAGGCAGTCAGGCTTGGTGACACGCCTATAATTCCAGTTTGGGGTGGCTGAGGCAGGAGGATCTGAAGTTTGAGCAGCCTGGACAATTTAGTGATGTAGTAAGACTCTGTTTTAAGATCAAAACCAGAATAATGGTCTGGGGATATAACACAGTGCAAAATTTCTTTCATTTCCCCCCCGACCCCAGAAAGAAAGAAAGCAAGCAAACTACAATGTTATAATTTTGCTAGGCCCAAATTAACTGTAGGAGTTACACAGATATCCATTGTACCCTGTATGCTAAGTGGCCTGACACTGGAACATGAATTTCAGCTCATCGGATTCGCATGCTCTTTCAGTCTTCTTACTGCAATATGTGAAGTCCTTCATGGTATGAAGCCTCTGGCTGCTCGGTCTTCTGGAGTCTGTATTATTTAGTCCTTTTTCCCTAGCATTTAGCATAGCCTCAGATCTTGGCACAATGGAGATCTTAAATGAGTAAGTCAATGGATTGTCTGTGAGTAGCTCCAGAAGTCAGAAAGAGTTTGGTTGGAATACCGGCATTTCCACTTACTGCACTCTAAACCTGAGCAAGTTACTTAACCTTTCTCACCTCAGCTGTCGTCATTGCTGAAATGGTTTTCCTAAGGTTGGTGCAAGGAGCAAAGGAAATAACGTGTCTCATCTGTAATATAGCAGAAAAGAACCTGAGTGTAAGTAGTGCTTGGGTCCAAGGTAGGAGTAGGGAGACAATAGGTCATTGTCAAAAAAGTATCCTTTGCTTCCCCTCCTCTTCCCTCCCTTCCACTCCTCTGCCCTCCCCATCCTTTCCCCAACAGTCACAGAGAAAGACTGGTAGCCCTGAGCAAGTCTCCAAGGCCTTTTTTTTTTTACATTCCGCCACTTGGTAAACAACACTGTGCAGACCTTACTTTTTAAATAATGCCAACCATTCTTATTCACTCATGTCATTTAATAATTATTAAGAATTTTTGAATTGTCTGTAGTTTCAAACATGTTGTAGCATGCCTGGCACCTACTCCTTTCTAATGGCAAAATCATCACAAGAATATTTTCTTTTGTGTTGACTGAGTTCTTTAGCAACGCTTTGTTTTTTCTCAACTCTGGGATTCAAGAAATCTCATGTTGAAAAGCCTTCTTTCAAACTCTTCCATTTCCCAGTGGCCAAATGTAGGGTGGCCTAGGTTTTATCATCCCTGGGTTCCACTGAATTGGTTAGCAGGGCACAGCAGTGCTCTCCCCTGGGTCTTCCTTGTTTTTTCTGTTGATTTGGAATCACAAGGTCCTAGGACTGGGATGGAGCTCCATAGAGATGCCACCACACTGCCTAGCATGTGAAAGTGATGGCCACTTTTCTGCTTTGGCCACAGTCTCTCCTTAAGTAGCTTGATTCATCCTCTGTAGTGGTGATTTTCCATTTTGTGTCTCCAGCTCTGAGCTCCAAACTCAAGTGTCTGCAGTGTCTGATAAGCATACGTAGTGTATCGTCTTTTAAAAGAAATGCTTATTTCATTTACAGATTCTGGTGCCTCCCCACAACCCTCATCGATGGCACAAGCACCCCACCCCCAAGTTCTGCGTCAGAATTGCAGGCATCCTTCCCCTTTTGCCCTATTGTCCATAAAGCATCCATCAGTAAGTCGTAGGTTCTGCTTCTAAACTTTATGTCAGATAGGATTCCTTTCTCTCTGTATCTGTTGCCATGTCTAGATTTTAGCCGCTGTCAACTTGTTTTTCTTTAAGAAACAAACAGCTTCAGTCCTAATACTTTTAATATTTTAAGTTATAACAGGATTAGAGTTTTTCATACTTTGACAAAAAGTTCTGGAGGTCAAAACAATATTTCCCCTTTGATTAGGAAGATTGCTTATGTGTCTTCAGCTTCCACAGTCACCTAAAAGTTTCATATTCTCTTTTAAAATGTGTCCAAATGTAGGTAATCACCATAAGCATTTGTAACAGCTCGGCTCCGTGGACTTTAGTGCTTTCTCGCAGGTGTTCAGCCAGTGCCTCATGCATCTTCAAAACTCTTTCCATCACGCAGAACTGAACTCTGCCTCCTAAACTTCCCATTCCTGCCTCCCCATGTCTTAACTCCACTCTACTTTCCGGTACTATTAATTTGACTAGTCTAAGTTGTGGGGTACCTCATATACGTGAAATCACACAGTGTTTGTGTTCTTGAAATTAAGCTATGTAAGCATAATATCCTTCGTAGTTTACCCATGCGATAGCAAGTATCAGGATTCTTTAAAAAAAAACACTGAGTAATGTTCCATTGTATGCATATATATACATATAGTTATGTTATACAATGTTTATAATGTATATAATGTCACCCATAAATGGATGCTGGGATTGTTTCAAGCCAGTATTTTCTTTGTCTCAGCTACTCATAGCCTCCTAATGATTCTCTCCCTTTCCAGTCATCCCCCTTCCAGTCTCTTCTCCACCCAGTTTCTAAAAAGGCAAAATATATTTGTTGCTTCACTTTAAAATCCTTCTCATGCTTAGAATAATATCTGAGCTTCTTACCTTGGCTCACAAGATGCAGTATTTCTGAAAACAAGTTACGCTTGTAACCTATATCCTTATGGTCTCTGCTGTCTCTATTCCAAGGTCAAGATTTTCCCTGTGTTTTCATCCTTCAGGCTCCTTGTGTCTTCATTTTCCTCTACTTGGAATGCGCTCCCCCTTTTTGTCCCATCACTGTTGGCTTCATCTCACCTTTGAGCGCTAGTTAAGTATAACCTCTGCAGAGAGTCTCCCATATTCACACCATGTATTATAAGAACCTTTATCATGCCTCATCTTAATGCTTTATGTAGTTATTTTATTTGTTTATAATTAACTTGTTTCATACCTGTTTCCCTTATGGATATAAGCCCCTTGAAGACAGGGTCTATATTTGTCTCATTTACTTTTGTATCCTATTATTGTGGTTTGGATCTGGAATGTACCCCCAAAGCCTCATGTATTTGGATGATCTGGAATAGCTGTGGAACTGTGTGCTATTGGGACGTGGGAGCTGACCAGCAGGGGCACATCCCTGGGACAGGACCTGGAACAGAGTACACTAGTTCTCCCTTTCCTCTTTCACTTGGCTTCCTGTCTGCCATGCTGTGAGTGGCTCTTCCTCTGGCTACACCTGTACTGTGTGCTTCCACCATTGCCAGCCACCCATGAATGGACTGATACCTTCTGAAACTGTGAGCTAAAATAAATCTTTCCTTCCTTAAGTGGATGGTAGGCATTCTATCTCAGCAATGAAAAAGCAACGAAGAAACCTGAATATCTATTATAACTGTTTGCTGGATAAATTAATAAATATATGGTTGAATAAAAACATATCTGTGAAGATGCTACCATCTGTTCTACTTTGCCTTTCTTTTCTTTTTACTCATTCTTTCCGCAGCCCACCTTCAACACACGTCAAAGTGTTAACATTTATCATTGTTTGGCATATCTGATCATTCCTGCTCTAGGATACTGGTCTATATTGGCCTCCTAATATTCAAAAAGGAAGTATCCAAACTTATTTCTCAACTTTTTGCACTAAAAGAGATTATACTCCCAGCCTTATGTAGGATTGTAGGAGTTTAGGCTTATATCTCTGAAAAGGCAAGCTAATTTTACAGTGGCTAAATAAGCAACCAGAAAAAAAGGAAACTGACCTTCTGGAGAGAGAACACCCATGTACAAATTCCAGGATGCTACATATATTTTTATTTTTTATTATTTTTGTATTATCTTTAATATCCCTACTATGGATAATGGCTGATTTTAGTTGATATTTAGTCTCTTATCCAAATTGGGAGCTACTTAAGGTTATGTCTTAAAGATTTTAAGCTCTAGAGTAAATCATCTTCCCAGTTTTTTGTTTTAATTCTTACACTCTTTTCTCTTCTCACTAACTGAAAGTTAGAATTTCCCCTGATCTGCATACTGATTTTCTCATGCTGCAAAACAATTTATCACAAAATGAGTGTTAAAGGACGATTCACTTGTTACCTCCAAATTATTGAGGTCACATCATGGCAGAGCACAGGTGGGTTATCTGCAGAGGGGAGGCATGAGGAAATTAGAATTGTTGACAGTGTTCTTGCTGGGCTGTTCTCTTGGTTGTTTTGTGGTTGTAGGATTGTAGTGCCTGTTTAAAGGACACACTAATGAGGTTAGGCTTGTCTGGATAATTTCTGCTAATCATCCTGTAATTAATTAATTGCATCTGTAAAATCCAGTTGCCATGCACTAATACTAGGAGGACTAACAGGAATAACACCAGAATGGGAAGGATCAACATAGAACTCTGCTTATCTTGATTTATCTCTCCTTTTTTTTTCCTTGGAAGATGAATTGTTTTTAATTTTTTGTGCTGTTACTTAAGTAAAAGTTCTAGAGTTGCAGTTAAAATATTTCAAGTTCTCCATTCCGTATTTATTAATTCTAAAGATTTTGCACAGGAAGCTATTTGGGGGCTAGAACAGCAGTACTGACATCACACTGTGTCCAAGACTTCAAGTTTAAAAAGCAAACCTCCTGTATATTAAAAAAAAAAAAACAGTTCCTGATTTGTGTTAGATACAAGAAGAAAAAAATAGCGCATACTTGAAGGTTACATGGTTTATAAACGGTGGCAATGTTTGGAGAGAGTCGTTTCACTGGTGCAGATATTTTAAATACTCAAGAAGGCTAAATCTCAAGCAGTAATAAACACAATAAAAAGTGATTTGGCCCTTAAAATATTCAGAAAAACCTCACTTTATACACAAGTGAAAGAATATGTAACACTTTCATGCAAAAAACTAATTACAATAATATTGCTCCCATTTTTTAAAGTTAGAATTGCATTCATCAGTATTTCTCAGAAAACCTAATTATAAATGCTCAGATAAAAATGTATTTTTTTCACATAAGAAAAATAGATGAATATTGATTCTGGTGCAGTTGCTTAGGGTTACCAAGGCCAGTGATGGAGGTTCTATTCTAAACCACATGATTGTACCTCAAGCTATGGTGATGGGGGAAAACAAAGTGAGGAGGATCAGGGCCCAATGAGCTACCTCTGTCTTCCACTGGGAAAGCTGAACACAATAAAGCTAAGAAAAATACTTCTCAGAGTTAAATTCCTTACCAAATCTCCATTATGTGTAACTAGCCCAACTTGGTGAAATGTGTACCCCTAGGTACAAAGGAATCCTGAGAGCAGGAATAGGAATTGTAATCAGCTTAAACCAGTCCTGTCTTGTCCTCAGTGTTGGATGGTGAGAAGAAGTCAGTGTTGGGAAAGGTGACAACTAATGCTGTTATATCTGTGTTCTGGAAGGCAGAAGTAATAGAGTGGAAGGAGTACAGAAAGATTTGGACCCTGTTTCACCTCTGTCCTGTTAACTCTCTGACCTTGAACTAGTTACTTAACCTCTCTGAGCCAGTTTCTGCATATATCAAGTAAGGGGAAACCCCTGCTTTAGTTATCTCAGGGCCACTGTAAAAACAGCTGGACAGAATCTATGACATTCTTTGTGTTCTGGGATTATATACTAGCAAGGAATGTTGTGGTAGTAATTTTGGTATAAAAACAAGACTGTTATTTCATGAATTCTCAGAAATACATGTATATAAGTCCAAACTAGGTGTCTTTTATAACCCATAGCATCTTAACTTTAATGAAATATAGTAGTGCTATTTTATTAAGGTTTTTGGAAAGCCTTAAGGTTATGTTTGGGCAATATGGACACCATTGGAAACCAGAAAACTACAAAAATGGGAGTCTCAAAGTGGACTCCCTAAAGTGGTAGACTCATGGCTGTAAGATACAGTTGAGAAAAATACTCCACACTACTCCCTACCTTCACACAGGCAAATTATTATTTTATTCATTTAAAAAATATGAAACTAAAATAAGGCAAGATCATTTGCCAAGATGGAGTAAGCCAGTACCTTCATTCACTGATGTGACACAGTGTTCAGGTACCTAAGGATATCACTCAAGACCACTGCCTGAGGAATGCACCAAAGGCCAGAGGCAATGTTTAACCTGATTTCAAGCCAAATGTGACTTTGATCCTTCACTCTGGATGTGGAATAGTGGAATTGTTGAATAGCAGAAAAATAAGGATTGGTTATTTTGAAGAAAAATCACACAATAAACTTTTATAGTTACGCATGCTTATATATACATATACACGCACCCATACATTAAATTATTGCTAATTTAGAGACAAGAACATAGATAGGGGACTGTGACACATGTGATTGAAATGGGGGGGTTGAGAGTTTATGGAGACTCGCAGACAGATGCTAACTATAGCTGTAGGAAGGCACAGCTTCTTTTGGGGTTCTTTCTCAGACATGTTTGATTTGAAGCTGAGGGGTGTATCCTGCTCCTCAAGACAATGGTCAGTTTCTTTTTCTTTTCTTTCCTTTTCTTAAATGATACAACATTTGAATAAATTTTAAAAAATGGGTGAAATAGGAAGAGCAAACAATCAAGGTCATTCATCTTCACTTCTATTTTAGGAACATCAGGATAGCTGTCATGAAAGGGTGTGTGTGAGTGTGTGTGTGTGTGTGTGTGTGTGTGTGTGTGTGTGTGTGTGTGTGTGTGTTCTCCAGTGAACTTTGTTCACATTTAATTAAAAATGAGAACTCTGTTCCCTTATAAAGGAAAGAAACAGGAAAGGAAAGAGAAGAGAAGGTGTGTTCCAAGTTCTCGGTCTGGTTTGTTTTTTTCTCGTGAGGTCATGGGGCCTTCCAGGCTTCTGTTTATCCTAAGAACTTGGGAAGCAGGAGCATGCTGCTTCAGTATTCCAATTAAACTTTTTTGTTTGCAGTTGTCCACTGTGACAGAAGTCTTGTAGTACTACGCCATGAGCCTTTCTGAGTATATAGTAGACACTCAAGAAATTAATGAAGTGTCTTGCTTTAGAAAACAGAAGAAACACATAAAATATGCGTGGCCTTAATTCCTCATTTTTTCTTTCTTCCTGGTTTCCCTTTTGACCTTTAGATATTTGGTCTTGATCAGGAAAGAAACCAAGCCCTGACTTGCGGGTTTAGAATTGTTACCAGGATCTAGTTTAAGATGTTTCTGCGTAAACTTTAAACACAGTTTGCCAGTAGGCTTAAGTCCAACAAAGAAATGCAGACATTTTCAAAGAAGCCATCTAGTTGAATACATATGAAGAAGAGATTTAAGGCAAAGACAGCAAAGATTTGAACTTCCTTTAGATCACTAAATAGGCAAATAAAGTTTTGTATAACATGGTGTAGCTCACAGAATAAGATAAAACATCGTTCCAACACTATATGGACAGAGTTAATCTGTATGGTTCTGCAAAATCATCCTTTAATTCTCTCAATTTGTAAAAGTTCTAAAAAAGTTCTCACTAATATTCAGGATGTCATTATAAAGTTGCCTGAACTGGTTTCTTTATTTTTTTTTTAAAGTCACAGGTATAAAGGAATGTTCTAGGGGACAACTTCCAATCCTGAACGTAACTGGTAACAAACTGACCATTTTGCAGTAAATAATCACAAGGTGACAACACATATGAGAAAAATATTTTCAGGCCTCACTCAGTAGGGAGCACAAGATTTCCACCCTGAGAGAAGGTAAAGGAGTTCCAGCAGCCTCCCCATGAACCCTCTCCAGGACGGTTTTCTGACAGCTGTGCAGTCTGCTGGAGTCTAAGCTGAGCACTGCAGTCCTGTTGAGCTAAGGAAATAGAGATCAAGGTCGGGGCAACTGAAGCAGCTGGTATCTGCGGTACAGGGTAGGTCTTACTCTGTGTGGTGTTGCTGTAACAGAATACCTCACGCTAAGTAATGTGTAAACAAGAGGTTTACTTGGCTTCTGCTGTTGGCTGGAGGGTCCAGTATCATGGCACTTGAGTCCTAGTGAAGAGGGACTGGCTGTGAGCAGAGGGCTCAAAGCATGGGGTAACCTTTACTTTATAACAGTTTACTTTTTAGCTTACTCTTTTGAGACAGCGTTAGTCTGTTCATGTAGGTGGAGATCCTCTGATCTCATTACTTTCCTTGAGGCTGTACTCTTAAAGGCTTTACCACCTCTGCATGACTGCCCTAGGGACCATGCCTCTAGCATATTCCTGTAGAGGATAAGCCATATCCAAACTATTGCAGGGCACCAGAGTAGAGGGAGTTGCATGGAGGTATGTTTGGTTATATTCAGAGGATTCTTGGTGCGGTGACATGAATATGTACAGACTGAAGCTTACAAAAGGCGGCTGCTCCAGAATTGAGAACGGGACAGAGATATTGTAAGTCAGGCAATACTGCGGAACATTGGTGACCTATGCAAGCCAATAGGCAAAGATCTTGTTAGCACTTTATTAACAGCTGAAGTACTCAGCAGAGATGTGGAAAGCCCATATTTTAAGGTTAGAACTATGCTGTCAAGCTGGGCTTATGCTTTTTTTCCCTAAATGGCCAGTACTAATTTCTATTATTATTAACCAGTAATTATTTTAGCCCCTATGAGCCATACAGTTCTTATGTCTGTCATAATTACTCAACTCTGTTATTATAAAGCAAAAGCAACCTTAGGCAATATGTAATTAATGTGTGTGCTGTATGTCAGTATACCTTTATTTACAAAAAAGGCAAAGGACCGGACTTACGCTGTGGCCATAGTTTATCAACCACTGCTATCGAGTAAGGATTACTCTCCTCACACCTCATAATGAATCCTAGAGTCAAATTCTGTTGAAACCCACCGAGGCAGTAGAGCTTGGAGTTTGGGTCTTATAACAATTAAGGAGGCTGAACACACAAACTTATCTAACAAAGTGGAAGGCCAGTTCTACTCAAGCAGCCATCAAACTGCCTGTTAAAACATACAAACCTGTTCTCTGCAGAGGAAAATCAAATTCAGAATGTCTTCAGTGTATTAACAATTATTAGGGGTATACAAAGATATAGGAAAATATTGCCCTAATCAAGGACAAAATAGTCAATAGAAGTTAATGCTAAATGGCCTAGATGTTGTATTTAGCAGACTAAATTTTGAAAGGAACTATTTTAAATATTTTTAAAGAACTGAAAGAAAATATCATAGTGAATCTGTCAGTAATTTCAGCGAAGAAATAGAAATTATAAGAGAATTAAATGAAAATTCTATAATGGAAAAGCTGAAAAAGATTAAAACGTCATAGGATGAACTTGTAGGGCAATGAAGATGAGGGGGTGGCAGATGTGAGAACAGATGGGTAGAAGAAATGAGTAGAGCGGCAAAGCTTGTGTTTGAAGAAGTGTAGGCTGAATTTATTCAGATTTAGTGAAACAGTTGACATACAGATCCAATAAATTCTGCAAACCAGTAAGTTGAGTCTCTGAGAAAACCACATCTGGATTCTTCATAATAAATTGCTGGACACTAAAAAAGAAAATCTTGAAAACACCTAGAGAGGGGGAAAAATTATATATGATATAAGAGGAATTACAACCAGTTTCTCATTGGAAGCTTTCAGTCCAAAAGACAAAAATACTGAAGGGAAATACTATGTGTATTGAAATGGAGCCTTCAAAAATGAGAATGCACATGCTTGTAATCCCAGCACTTGGGAGGCTTAGGTAGAAGTACTCCTGTGAGTTTCAGGCCATTCTGGGTTGCATAGTGAGTTCAAGACCAACCTGGACTATAAAGCAAAACTTTGTCTCTCTTTCTTAAAAAAAAAAAAATGAAGATGATTTGAAGGCTCTCAGCATACAGAATAAGTGGAGGACTATTGGATGGTGAAGAAGGTTGTTGTATATTAGAGTTTTGGGTTGCAATCAATAAAAACTGACTTTAAGTAGTTACGAAGGAAGTCTGTTGAAGGTGTTGGAGAGCTTCATGTATTGGCAGAAGACTATCAAACCTGGCTTAGAGAACAAATAGGAAGGGCCACAGGACCTAGCCAGCAGTGAACAGAACCATGGTCACATCATGGGTCTGATAAGGGTGTTTTATTTGCCTGTCACCACTGAATTAAGATGTGACTGCCTATGGGCTTGGCCCACACTTCTGCCAGCTGCTCTTTTCATGCCTTCAGAGTGAGCTCTCACACCCATCAGTCCTCCCAGGATCCTGACACTCAGTGAAGCTTGAGTCAAGTGCCAGGAGCAATGGAAACAAAGTTTTTTCCTCTCAAATAAGAAACGTTATTTGATAAATTACAAATATGCCCACTATATAGCTTTCACCACAAAAGACTCTTTGGGTTTGGTGGTCATCACTTGATATAAATGTTCTTTGAATTAAATCAGAGATATTGAGTGTGCTGAGACTTGAAGGTGAGCAGAAACTCATGAAATAGAAATGTAAGGAAGTATATCTCACAAAGAGCCTTTAGTAGTGTATCAGATTAATAAACGCATGAGCAAATGATTAAACAGGCAGTAGCATATGCAAAAAGTCTTAAGAGGACGTATTTGTCAAAAATATGGATTTCACCGGGAGAGATACCTGCATTAGAGATGTAGAGAAGCAGAACCCCAAACTGCCTGTGGTAGGTGCGGTCAATTTATTGAGCTCCTGACGTGTCCCAGTACTCTGCTCAGCATGAAGGAGGTAGTTGTAGACAAAGCTGCGCTAGTCCTGCTCCCAGGGAGCCTTCCTTCATTTGCATATGAGGAACCACTGAGGAGCTTTTAACTAGAACCTGGACACTGCCACTTGCAGGCTTTAGGAAGACCACTTTCTCATGGTGGGTTGGATAAAGGCCTGGGGGGCGCGGAGAAGGGTGCTGCTGAAGGCTGGGACACAGGGAAGAGCTTAGGAGTTACCTGGATAAGTGAAGGTGAGGGAGGAATCAGGGCATCCTCAGTGGGGATGAACAGAAAGGTTTCAGTGTAGCTCCTCAACTCTTTCTGAAATTTAGAGCTGTCAGTGTTCCAACCCCTCCTTGTCCTGTGTCCTGCTGGAGGGCCGCTGTGTCATAGTGCACCTGATCCGTGTTTAGTTCAGAGGGCTCATGGTTGTGTACTAGAGGACTGACAGACTTTATTCTGTAACTCTCATTTTTTCAGCCAGTTGCATTGCGGCCGCTGCCACTGCCTCCAGTTGAGTAAGGGATGCTATGGAAGAGGTATCTAGCTGAAGTGAGATTTCTAGTGACTCGTGGCCAGTCTTGGTGCTGCTTCTGAGTCACTATTCATTTGCGGTGACTGTAAGCCTTCCTTTATGATTCATATTCTAAAAATGGGGTGAGGTTTTTACTGAGGAACTAATTCCAGTCTGAACTTCGCCTGGCAATTATCGGGTTGCTCTGTGGGTTTTGAGCTGCTAGCATAGCACTTCTCAATGTCTGGTGTCCTATGGCTTACTGGATGCAGCTCCTATATGACAGATGCCTACAGTCCATTTCAGAGGATTAGGAGCAAGGATGGGGCCGCTTGTTATGTGCAGCCAGCCGTGTGTGATCTATGATGGACAGCAGAGAAAGGGTAGGTCAGTCTTTGAGACTTTTCTGTCCTTTTCCCCCACTCACCCTTCATATTTAGCCTTCGCAGGGAGTTAGTGCCTCAGCCCTTTTATAAATTTATTTATTTTTTTTATTTTGAGACATAGTCTTCCTAAATTGTTAAATTACCCAGGCTGGGCTCCAAGTGCAGTCCTCCTGCCTCAGCCTCCCAGAATGCTGGGATGTAGGCTTGCATCACCACACCCATCCTCTTGTGGGCTTTGCTTCCATTTCTGATTTCTGATTGATGGCAATGGAGATGTTTCAGAATCAGCCTTCTGGGCCTTGTAACAGGCCATTTGACTCCACGTAGCATCTAGGAGAACAGCTTAATGACAACTGAAAACCAGAATATGTAAGTGACAGAAATGGGATGCTTTTCTGAAATCTAAGCCATCCATTTGCAAGCTGTGCAGCCTTGGGGCAGATACCAGCAGTGCAGGAGCTGTGGCTGGTGCTGATATTGTCAAGAGATTGGGAATGACACCTGGGCAGAGTAAATGCGAAGCCCACCTAACTTTATTATCATTGTCATTGTTACAGAGGTATTATTTTGCTCAGGAACAAGCACTTGGCACACCATATCTCATTTAATTCTTAGATTATGAAGTGTGTTTTGTGATTCCTATTGTACAGGGTGAATTGATGCATAGAGAAACAGAGTTGTGAGTGCAGTACTATACAGGACTCAAATATGGGCAGTTGTAATTTTGAACCCACGTTCTCAGGCTGTGTGGTATTTGATGGCCTTGGACTTAAGTTTTATGTCAGTAAAACTGAGGAGCTGCACTATTAAAACTCTCTGATTCTAAAATTTCTTCATATTTTCCTGCCCTCTTTATCATTCCTTTCTTTTTCCTCCTACCCCTCCCCCACCTGCTTACCCATGGATTTCTCTGCCTTCATCACGGGACCAGCAGGATGTTTTTCTCACTGAATTATTGTGCTGCGTGTGTCAGCACACGGACTTGCATTGTGGCTTTTTTTTTTTTTTTTTTGAGAGGGTAGGGTGGGGGCGCCAGTTTACATGCTGTTGCTGTTGTGGTGAGAAAAGGAATCTGACTCTTCAATTCTGCTGTGTTATCTTGGCCTGCAGCCATAACCACACTGAGTGACACAAAGTTTGACAGGCCTGAGAAAGGCTCTGTAGGCAGAAGCTCACAGGAATCAGCTCTTTGACTGTGTGGGCTCCACATTGCTCTCCGGTAAGACTTGGTTTAGGAGACCTGTGTTCTCCCGGCTGTTTGAGCATGTCCAGTCCTGTGGTTGGTGAGGATCTCAGGAGAGGGCCTTGGGGGAGAGCTGTTGAGTCGTTTGGTCCTCCACATACCTTGGCTAGTGTGGCAGATTTCCACATGAGGAGTTTTCCAGGGCATTTCATTAGTGTTCCATTGTGATTGTTATTTGTAAAGTTCCTTAGTTGGATACTTTATGTTATATGTCTATAAACTGATAGATAGACAGACAGACAGATAGATAGGTAGATAGATATTCTGTAGTCCTTTTTTTGTGGATGTGACCCAAGTGAGAATGTCTTGGCATTGGAAGATCTGGACTCAGGGATTGGATCTGTCACTTCATAGTTTGGTCTTTTTAATGCACCTGCTTATTGTAGTTTCTTTTTAATCAGTCTTTATGTGAGATTTTATTATGGAAAAAAAGAATTTACTGTATCACTGTAGTGAAACTTGTGAATCCATCCACTTAGAAACCTAGAAGAAATACCTTAGCCATCTTGGAGCAGCCAACAGTCTTATAGTACCACTTAATTTCACTCTGCCCCAAGTTTTTCATCTAGAAAAGAATTATAGACCACCTATAATCCTCAACTCAAATGTCTACTTGACCGAATGAAGGGTACTATGAAAATATGTTTCTGAAAATTATAAATTTTATATAAAAATCTAGTTTTCAGGAAGTATAAAAGTAATTGTTCTAATCACTGAGAAAGGCAAAAGCTATTGAATGTTTCTATGCTTTTCTCTTTCTCTGTGTTAATTATATACTAAAGATAGTAACCTGTAGTAAAATGTCCTCAACTTTTCTTGCTATTTTTTATCAGTTTACAAGCTAAAATTTAAGTTGTTCTGGAAACTATTTAAGCATTGTGAATGTTCAGTTAATAGGCACTGATATTGCTCAAAGCAACTAGGAGTTCTTTTGTGGGAGCACATTAATCTTGCATTAATTCTGATTTTATTAATTCATCATAAGATCAAGAGCTAGGTTCAAGTTGTAAAAAGACATTAATAGCATATGCAAAATTATAAGCCAATGAAGTATCCTTCTATATGCATTGAATGTAATTGGAACATAAGTAAAGACTTGACGTCTATATGCTAATTCAAATTGGCCTGGATTGGAAAATGTGTTTCTTTAACCCAGTATTTCACTAAGTCAAATATTCCCCATCCTCTTATTTGAAATGAATGAGATGAGTTCATTTCTGTTTTTCTTGATTGGTAAACAAACCATGCTTGGAAATGCCATCTGGAGATTGTTGGGTTTCTGCCAGAGATTTAAATCAGACTTGCAGAAAGTTACCTGCCGAAGGCAATAAACAGTGCTGATTTAATAGAAAAGAACACACTTTTATTCCACCATCTGGTAAAAGAAAAAGAAAACACTTCAAATTTTTAAAAATGTTTGCTGCATAATGATAGTACCATATTATAGACAACAGTATTTTAAAATCCAATTACTGGATAAATTAAGGAACCTAAGTGCTAAAATTTGAGTAATTGCAAGTCTGATGTAAAGACTTGTCCAGAGATTTTGATGCTAATGGCAGATGTTTTAGTATAAAAAGTAGAAGCAAGATGGGACACCACCTCAAGCCACCTTGTAAGTGGTGCTGAAAGCCCCAGACCTGTGTGAATTTGGTATAATGGTCATCCTTTTTAATTTTTTTAACAGATTTTTGCTTGGTAGATTAACCAAAAGAAGGGCTCACATGTCTACATCCCAGGCCACGCCCTCAGCAAGACTTCTGTAACCAACTGCAGGCCCAAGCCGGCACCTACTGTATGTCTCCTCGACCCCAGACATTGTTCTGGGGGCCACCTGAGGTCAGCAGTGTGAAGATGACCAGTGTCTTCTTAGCATGACGACCTTGGACCATGTGATCGCTACCCATCAGTCAGAGTGGGTCTCCTTCAACGAAGAGCCACTCTTTCCTATCTCTTCTGAGGGTAAGGAGTGTTTTTATTTTTTAAAGTGGCAAGATTAGTGAGGAACTATGCCTGTTTGTTATGGTTTCTACTTGATCATCTTTTGAATGGGACCTGAATAAATCAAAAAAGACCCAGTTTGGTTACTCTTTTGAGCTGCATGAGTTCTTCCACTTAGAAGCCCAGCAGCAGGTTAGAAATAACCTTAGAGGCCTAAAAAAGGGCCTGATTCTTTTGACCTGCTAAGGAATATAAACTTAGCATCTACAGAGTACTTCACTGCCAGCCTTTTTCATGTTCACTCCCATCAGCAGTTCGGACTTTCTAAACTTTTTAGAGTGTAGTTGTTAAAAAGGGTGAGTCTGTGGAGTCATGCTGCTGGAGCTCAATCCTGGCTCATCACAGAGGAGTGGTGTGCCCCTGGGGAAGCTGTTTATTTAACTTTCATCTTCTGTAGATCAACCTGGTGGCTACCTCAGGGTTTTTGTGAGGAGTAAGTGAATTAACGTATATAAAGTGCTTAGAACAGTGCCTGGCACATGGAAAGAGCTCAGTATTGTCATTGTGATCACAGTGAAGGTGGTTACATTGCCCCTTAGGGAGCCAGCGCTGAGGGATGAAGGTTGGGGAGGATCCGGGAGATATTTACAGAACCATGTCTGTTGGTTCCGTTCTGCCTCAGCTGTCAGTGCCGAGTGAGATCATCTGGCCTGCATTTACACCACCCGGGAAGTATGAGCCTACAGGTATGCCATCTAAGAGGGTCTCTGTGTGGCACTGAGCTGTTGAAATGTGGCAAATCTCAGTTGCGATATGCTGAAAGTATAAGGCACTTGTCCCAAATTTCATTAAAAGAAAAATGTTAAGGGTTGGAGGAATGACACAGGGATTAAAGCGCTTGCCTAGCAAGCTCAGGGCCCTGAGTTCAATTCCCCAGCATCACATAAGCAACATGTGGTAGCGTGTGCCTATAATCTCAACACTTGGGAAGCTGAAGCAGCAAGTTTGCCATGAGTCCAAGGCCAGCCTGCACTACATAATGAGTTCAGCCACAACCTGGGGCTACACAATGAGACCCTATCTTAAAAATAAAACCACCTTAAATAGCTCACTAATAATTTTTATGTTTATTGTGTGTTGAAATAATAAATTCTCAATATACTGAGTTGAAATACATATTATTAAAATTGTTTCTCAGCTGAGGATGTAGCTCAGTGGTAGAGTACATACCTTATGCCATGGGTTCCATCCATACCAAAAAAAGTGCCAGGTGTGGAGGTACACACTTGTTGTATCCCAGCTCTTCAAGAGCCTGACATAGGAAAATCACAGATTGAGGCCAGAATTTTATAAAGGACAGGGGGATGTGGGCTGAGGATGTAGATCAGTGGTGGAACGTACTTTGCATTCAGTTGTCAAATGCCACACATGCACACACACACAGTTTTTTTTCTGATTATTTTTGCTTATTCAAAAGTGATTACTAGAAAATTTAAAATTACATATGTGATTCACCTTTTATTTCTATTAGATAGTGCTAAATGCTTTGATAATATGTAGCTCATCAGTTTGGCCAGTAATGGGAGAGAGGATTTTTACATTAGGTCTTGGCCTTTTAAAATATTTCAAATAACACAGTTGTCTTTGTTTGGTATGCATTTGATGGATTTTAACACATGTGTAGATTTGTGTGCCCACCACTGCCACCAGTATATAATTCTTTTTGTCTTCAAAAAATTTTTTTCAAGAATATTAAACGTCCCAGGTTACAAAGCTACAGGATGAGCCTCTATGTCACATTGAGCTGGCCATTAGTGCCGAGTTTGCCCCTGGTACCTGCGGGTATAGCTTGGATGGCACACAGGTTTATATCTGCATTCCAATATTTATAGTCTAGTGGAAGGCTTGGCCGTTCAGCTAGTCTTCAGTGCTCCCTGTTGCCTTTAATATGTCCCTTTCGACTCAGATATGTTTTTGTTCGACCACTCTAGTAGGCATTTCCATTTGGGATACTCTAGCACTGGAGCGGATGCTGAGATAAAAAGAGTGACCATCACTGGATGTGGTGTGGTGCTGCATACCTGTAATCCCAGCATTTTGGGAGACTGAGGCAGCGGGCTTGTAAATTCAAGCCTGAGCAATTTAGCAAAACCTTGTCTCAGAAGCAAAAACAAAAACAAAACAGCCAACTAACAAACCACAGCCAACCAACCAAGAAACAAACCAAAAAAAAAAAAAAAAAAAAAAAAAAAAAAAAAAAAAAAAAAAAAAAAAAAAAAAAAAAAAAAAAAAAAAAAAAAAAAAAAAAAAAAACAAAAGCAAAAACAAAAACAAAACAAAACCCAGCGGGGTAGAGCTGGGAATGTAGCTCAGTGCAAAGGCCCTGGATTATTCCCTACTATTTTTTTCCCATTTTATTGATATGTATAAGTGCAAAATTTAAGGTTTACAATGGAGTTGAGCATTTTGTGCACATACGTATCTTGTCAAGATGACAAGGGCTTTCCTACTCTCCTTTTGTCCCTCCCTCTACCCACCTCTCCCTCCCTCCACCCCCACCGTGCCCCCCCTTTCACTTTGTTTTTTCATTTTAAGTTCCGTAACAGTTGTGATCTGAGTTTCTCATATCAGAGACCATTTGATGTTTCACCTTCTGCTTCTGACTCAGTTCACTAAACATGATGTTTTCAAGTTTCTTCCATTTGCCTGTAAAAGCCTCCACGCTGTTGGATTTTACAGATGCATAGTATTCCATTGTGTATAAGTACCACAGTTTGTGTATCCACTGGTCTGTTGATGGGTATTTTGGTGACTCTCATGTTCTAGCTATTGTTAGTTGTGCTGCTATGAACATGGGTATACATAAATTTCTGTTGTGTGTTGTTTTGGCCTCTTTTGGATATATTCCCAGGAGGGGTGTTGCTGGATCAAAGAGGATATTTATTTCTAGTCTTTTGAGTGCTCTCCATACTGCTTTCCAGAGTGCAGTGCAGGAGGGTTCCTTTCTCCCCACAGCCTCACCAGCACTGATTGCTATTTGACTTGTTGATATAGGCCATTCTCTCTGGAGTGAGATAGTATCTTAGCATTGTTTTGATTTGCATTTCTCTTATGGCTAGAGATGTTGAGCATCTTTTCATGTATCTATTGGCCCTTTGTACTTCTTGGTGAGTGAACTGCCACTTCATTTCATTTGCCCATTTTTCAATAGGATCCTTTATTTTGGTGGGCTTAATTTTCTTCAGCTCCTTGTGTATTCTAGTTATGAGTTTCTTATCTGAGATGCTGGTGGTGAATATTTTTTCCCAGTCTGTTGGTTCTCTATTTACAATGTTGACAGTTTCCTTTGCTGTGCAGAAACTTTTTAATTTTACAAGATCTCATTTATTGATAATGGCGATAATTTCTTTTGCTCTTGGTTTCTTGTCTAGAAAGCCTTTGCCTACCCCTATGTCTTTTAGATATTTGCCTAATTTGTCTTCTAGAAGGTTTAGTGTTTCATTTTTAATGTCTAGGTCTTTAATCTACTCTGATTTGATTTTGGTGCATGGTGATAGGTGTGTGACTAGATTCATTCTTCTGCATGTGGATGTTCAGTTTTCCCAGCACCATTTGTTGAAGATGCTGTCCTTTTTCCATTGTGTGCATTTGGCCCCTTTGTTGAAGATTAAGTAATCAGGGCAATCAGACAAGAAAATGAAATAAAGGGAATCTGCATTGGAAAGGAGGAGGTCAAACTTTCCTTATTTGCAGATGACATGATCATCTACATGAAAGACCCAAAAAATTCCATTATGAAACTCCTAGAAATAAAAAAAATTAGCCAAGTCTCAGGCTACAAAATTAACACTAAAAAATCAGTAGCTTTCCTCTATACTAACAATGAACTTACAGAGCAAGAACTCAGAAAAACAATTCCATTCTCAATAGCTCAGCAAAAAATTAAATACCTAGGAGTATACCTAACCAAGGATATGAAGGACCTATATAAAGAATACTATGCTACATTGAAGAAAGAAGTTATAGGAGATATTAGAAAATGGAAAGGCATCTCCTGTTCTTGGATAGGCAAAATAAATATAGTCAAAATGACTATACTACCTAAATTGGTATATAGATTTAGTGTAATTCCTATCAAAATATCTACGAATTTCTTCAAAGAACTTGAAACAACAATTCTTAAATTCATGTGGAACCAAAAGAGACCAAGAATAGCCAAAGCAATCATGAGCAACAAGACCAAAGCAGGAGGCATTACAGTTCCATATATCAGGCTATACTATAAAGCCATAGTTGTAAAAACAATTTGGTACTGGCACAAAAATAGACAGACCAGTGGAACAGAATTGAGGATGCAGAAACAAATTCCTACTATTAAAGGGGGGTGGGGGGGAAGGATGAAGACTCCTCAGCCTGCCTGGATCCTGACTGGGGACAGGCTGAGGCTACAGATTAACACATTAGTAGAGAAGCAGTCCTTTACCGTAGGGACAGATTAGCCTAGCTGCTTCACTCCCTGCTTCATGATAATGGTGAGTCCTGCAGTCATCCCTTGCTTACCCTTCATTTGCCTCTATAAGTCGGTTCTTCCTCACATGCGGTTGTGTATGACATCTCTTTCAGGAGGCACTGAGGAACACCTTCCAGGACTGTCATCCTCCTCAGACCGGTCTGAGAGCTCCTCTGGGGAGAATGGGGACAACCATGTGACAGATGGAGGCTCCCAGGACCTTTCCCACTCTGAGCAAGATGACTCCTCTGAAAAGATGGGTCTCATCTCTGAAGCAGCCTCTCCTCGTGGGAGCCCTGAGCAACCCCCACCTGACCTGGCCTCTGCCATCAGCAACTGGGTTCGATTTGAAGATGATACACCATGGGCTAGCACGTCACCAGCTCATAAGGAAACAGGTGGGACATGCAGAAGCTAGAGAGGGTTCTGGCTTGGCACAGGCCTTGCAAGGGGCTTTTGCGTGAGAAGTCATATGGTGGCTGGGAATCTATTTACCTTGTCTGCAGCCCGTAAGCACCTGGCACATGGAAGAGAGCAAACAAAGATCTCATCTGGTTTATAGCAGTAAACTAGTTTCTGTTGATATAAACATGCAAAACAATATACATGTTCCTGTCCTTTTCTACCTTGATTCTTGGCCTTTGTTGTTAACTAGTCTTTGAAAAATACCTTTATTTTTAATCTATTAGGAATTGGAATTATATTTACTTGGCATCTAAATTATAAGCTTCTTCCATACAGAAGTGAATACTTCCAAAAGTGTAGATGGCTGGCCATCTCTAACAGAGTTCCCGGTGTGGCTGGTAACACATGGGTTACTCATTCCCCAGACTTCTGGAGTCTATTTCTTCAGGAATGGAGATGATTTTAAATGATAAAGCTCTTATTTGATGACATTTAAGTGGTGAGGATCTTCACTGGGGATATCAGAGAGATGAGGGAGTTCTTCGTACCCTGCCTGGTGACCTGGCTTCTTACTTTCTGTGGACTGAGGCTTATTAGGGGTGATTGGTGTAACTTTTGGAACTGTTAGTTTTCTACTTGCTATTCGAGTTGCTAATTCATTACAAATTATCCCAAATTTACTAGCTTAAACAGAAGTTTATCATCTTGTAGTTCTGTATTTCAGAAATCTTACATTGGTGTCTTTGGACTATAATCAAGGTGTTGACAGGGCTTTGTTCCTTTTTGGACACTGTAGGGGAGAATCTTTTTTGTGATCCCTTACATCTGACCCACTTTTTCCATCCCTGAAGCCAGAAATATAGCATCTTTCTGTAACTTCTGCCTCCTTCTTCCATTTTTAAGGACCGTTGTGATGACATTGGACCCCTGAGGGTAATTTCCTCATCTCAGATCCTTCACAGAATCATACAGGCAGGAGCCCCTTTGCTATCTAAGGTAGTTCAGTCACAGGTTCTGGTCTTTGTAATGTGGACATCTTACAAGACTGGAGGTGTGTTATTCCGTCTCCTCCAGAGCTCTTAGCAATAAGTAAGGTTGGTTATGTTTTTTTTCTGTTGATGGGTTCAGTGACTTGCTAGTTTTATTTTCTACAAATGAGTCCTTTGTTTTTAAAACATATTTTCAACACCAACAATAATTATTTTTAAAAAATAAAACATGGTGTTATCATACAACGGAAATACTCATTTTCCATACTAATTTGCACTTTCATATATACTTTTTCATATTTAAGTGTCAGGCCTCTAGTGAGTTATTGTTGAGAGACCAAGGGTGAATAACAGAGCCATACAGGCTTCTGGTCTGGCTGAGGAGGACAGAGGTGACCCTTAACACCTAACTCTAGCACGACTTGGGGAGAAGCACCATAAATGCAGGGTAAAGTCACCACAAACTGGTGCTATAGCTTGAATATTTTGTTTCTCCAAAATTCATGTTGAAATCTAATCTTCCATGTGTAGACATTAAGAAATAGGGCTTTAGTAAAGTGAGTAGGTTATGAAAGTGGAACCTGTGTTGAAAGAGACTTGGGTGAGAACACAGTGTTTGTCCCTCAGGCCTGCCATGTGAGGATACAGATAGTCGCTGCCATGTACAAGGAATGGTTTTCTCTGAACAACAAACCTGCTGGGTGCTTTGATCTTAGACTTCCCAGCCTCTAGAACTATAAGCAAAAAAAATTCTATTGTTCATAAATTACCTCATGTAAAGTATTTTATTATAGGGCTGGGGCATTGCCCAGCCCCAAGTCTAGCATGTGCAAGGCTCTGGGTTCATTTCCCCAGCACCACATAAAAATTAATTGTGTGTGTGGTGATGCACTCCTGGTAATTCCAGAATTGGGGCGACTGAGGCAGCAGGATTACTGTGAGCTCAAGGTCAGCCTGAACTACGCAACGAGAACCTGTCTCAAAGAATTTATTTTTATTACAGCACCATGGACAGACAAATCATTCATTATAAAGTGTTTCTTTACTATTGATAAAATGTTTATTGAACAGGTACCATGTTCAGTTATCTTGTGTATCCTTATAATCATATGAGGAAGATATTCATGGTGTATTCATTTTTGTGTGAGGAGACAGAGACAGTGGTTTGAGAATTTGCTCAAGTCTGTATGCTAGGAAGTGGAAGGGGAGAACTTGGTCTCCAAGCAGGCTGGCTCCTGAATTTTGGAGCAGCCAAGGGTGTGCTGTGTTGTTTGCCCTCCCACTCCCAACCCCAAACTGCTGCTGCTCTCTCTACTCCTTTATGTAGGAAGTGAGGGTGACAGGGGTGGTGGGAATCGTGTTTTACTCCTCACTTGCCCTAAATTGGCAAAGCCTACAATCATTGATATAATATTCATGGCATTCGGATTCTTTCACACCTTGTTGATACCTGACTTTTAGCTGTGAAGATTTCCTGATTGTCTAATACTATTTATAAGACAGATGGGTCAATTTTCTTTTTTGACACTAATTTTTGCAGAAGTATCTTTAGTTAGTTTGAATTATGTTGCCCTGTCTAAATGAAGATCCTGTCTTGTCATTGGCAATGTTTTGATGTATTGTTGAGATTTTATTCTTTAGAAGGCAGTAGCTATGTAATTATGGCATAGATAGCTCCTGGGTTTTCCCAAGGGGTCAATGGAGTAAAAATTATTTCATAATAATTCTAAGGGGTTTTTTGCCTTTTTTTCACTGGTTTGCCATATGTACCAATGGTACAGAAGTAAGAAGTTAAATTTCTGTCTATCATATACTCAGAAAAGAAAATAAAGAAAACTTCACTTGCACTTAGTATCTTTAATGAAGCAGCAGAAAGTATTAAATATTCTTTTTTCTTTTTCCACATCCCCAGCCTATTTTTCTATTTTGATCCAGGTTATCAAGTTGTTCAGACTAGGCTAGAACTTACGTTCTCCCTGCCTTAGCCTCCCAGAGAGCTAGCATTGCAGGCCTTCACCAGTATGCCTAGTTGTAAATCTTGATCTTTGAGTATGTCTTTTTAAATATTCTCTTTGAAAGATCGGGAAGTAAGCATAAAGCACTTTTATTTCATGCCAAGAAGGTAATGTGTGTTTTAAAAAAAAGATTATGTTAAAAAAACTGGGCTTAAAGTTGTTATTTTTTAATTAAACAGTCAATTTACAAATAAAAATTATTTTTTAAATAATGCAAAAAATCCTTGAACAAATGGATGTTGAAGATAATGTTCAACAAACATTTGCATGACAGTTTCATACCATGTGTCCTCCCCCCCATCCATTAATCCTAGCCCTAGTTCCAATAAAATTTTATTTACAAAAATAGATGGTGAACTTGTTGGCCATAGTTTGCTACTTTGCCCGTTATCATTCTAAAGTTGGAAATTTATTGGTACTTTAGAAAACAAGTGAAGAAATTATAAGCATGGTTTTGGCTTGAAAATTGCTCAGATATTAAAAACCCTATCTGTTTCCTTTTGTGACAATGTCTCTCAGCCTAGTGGAGGTGGTTGTCTGCCTCAGTGGCCCCTGTAGGCTCGTTTACCAGCAAACTTGATGCCTGATGAGTAGTCAAGAAGCAAGAATGAACCATGCATGCACCCAGCACACACCTCAGGCAGTGTTTCTAATACCAAAATCTAAGAACCATGGAGGACTCTGCAGAGCATTAGTATGATTTTTTTACAAATGCAAATTAAGAAAATAAAAAGGCAATAAATCTGAAGGCCAAATCCGAAATCTCCTGGCAGTATGCAGCTTGACCTGTCGTTGACCCTACTGAATAAAAGAGAGCAGAATACATTCCTATTACCCAAATTAAACTCTCCCTTAGGCTAACTCCCTTTGACTGTGTTTAACAATGAGGAAGAGTGATTGACAGAGATGAACTCAAGTGATAAACAAGAGAAAATGAGCCTCCTCCAGTTAGTGTGGACAATGGTAGGCAGTCCTCAATTTAGACAATTGTTCTATTTTGGAAGCTGGTGTGCAGCTCACATGTTAATTTGAGTCCAAAATGTTTGGATACATATGCTGTGTTATGAGTACTCCTTTTGCAACTATAGGCTTCACACAGAAATAACAGATATGTGCATGAAATCTCCTCACAGTACTGAAGACATTATGTGACTCCTTGCGTGGCCTGCAGTCTTCTGTGTGTTTTTAGAAATGCTAAGGAATGGTATAGTAGTCTGCTTAATGACACTTGAAGATCTAGGATGCTAAGTGCCTAGTCTTCAGAGTCTGTAAGTGTTATTTGGAGGAGCAGTCCTTGCAGATGTAATTCAGTTAAGGACTTTGAGATGAGGAGATAATCCTGGGTTACCTGTGCAGGCTCCAAATGCAATCATATGGGTCCTGGATTATCTGTGTGGGCCCTGAATGCAATCGCATGCCGTCCTAGAAAGGGAGCAAAGGGAGATTTTGCCCACAGAGAAGAAGACAATGTGAAGATGGACCAGGATGGTTTGAAGACGCTGGCCTTAAAATTTTATAGTGATGCAGCCACAGGTAAAGAATGTTTGCTGGGGACCACCAGAAGTCAGAGAGCCATGGAATAGATTCTTCCCTTAGGCCTCTGGAGGGAATATGGTTCTGCTGACATCTTGACTTTGGCAAAGGATTCTGACTTCAGACTTCTGGCCTCTAGAGCCAAGAGAGAATAAATTACTGTTTATTGTTGTTTTAAGTTACCAAGTTTGTGGTGAATTTTTACAACAGCCAGAGGAAACTAATGCACTGAGTCTAAATTCTTAAAGTAGGACCATTTGCTTAAGGTTGATGAGTCAGCCTGGGCTAGGGAACATCTAGACTAGCACAGGCCATGTGTGAAGCAGATGTGTGCTAGCCTTTGTGCCTTATCTCCGAACAAAACCCGTTATTCACTGAGTGCTTATTAAGCATTTCATCTCTGTAGTTCTTTTAGGTAGGGATATTTAAATGTCTTTAGATGTAATAGAGGGTGCTCAGAATTTAAAAGAAACCCATTAAACTTCTTCTGGATCCTGTGGTAGGAAACCAGAGCCAAACTGGGATTTTCACCGCATCCTTCCAGGTGTTTGTCAACCACACATCTTTCCATCAATTTCCACTTGATTTTTTGGTGGTGTTATTGTTTCCCTTTTCATGGTAGTTTAGAATTTGGAACTGGCTTTGAGGAAGCAAAGGAAGAAGTGGGTGTTAAGAGAACTGTTTGCTTGAGAGGTTTATTTTACAATCAGATTCATTTGTTTTTGCTGTGAAGGCTTAATTTATAATTCAGTTACCCCCTTGTTAGTTATCAATTACTTCTGAGGCTTTGACAGAGCTCTTCTGTGTTTTTTGCCCTAGATCCATGGTTCTTATTTTGAGAAAACTCATAGCTAAGTAGCCAACTTACGTAACATGAGTGCCCGTGTGGTAATTTTAGTCTAACCTGACAACATAGAAATTATTTATTCATCAACTAACTTATCCACCCTCAGTAAATGCTTTTTTAGTTTATTAATTTTATTCAGTTAGACTCTGCATCAATTTTGATTCATAGCTTCACTGTTCTATATCAAGGAAACTTTTAGTATGGCTAACACAAAATGGAATTGGGATAAGAGAGATGGTTGGCATGCTATGTTTAAATGTGCAACTTTGGTATAATAAGATGAAGTATGCGTGGAGTATTATCAAAATAAAAAATGAATGTTTAAATTAAAAAAATATGGCAAAAGACATACTGCCATTAATCTACCTCAATAATCTACCTTATCACTTTGAACATATCTATTCCATCATTCTGGACATTTCCTGAGACAGTTTTGGAATTCCTCTGTCTTGGTTACTTTTTGATTACTGTGACTTAATGCACAACATGCACAAATTGGAGAGGAGAAGTTTATTTTAGCTAACAGTTTCAGAAAGTCACATTGCATTTGTGGGCAGCTGGCAGTGTTGGAAGCACATGGCAGAGGTGGAGGTGGAGGCAGCTCCCCATAGCATTGCAAACAGGGAACCAAGGCTCAGATGAAGGAAGGAAGTAGTGCATACCCTTCCAGGTTCTGTCCCACCTTCTGGGTTTAAGCCCCAAATTCACTACATGCTGGTAATCTGTAATCAGCCACATAGCTATAATCTAATCCACACACCTGTAATCTATAATCTGCCACATACTTATCTCCCACCACACACCTATTATCTACCACATAATCTACCCCTTCTAAACCAGGCCCGAGTCTCCCAATAGTACATAGTTTGATAGCTAATCCATTGTGTCCAAATATGTGATACCTTGAGGGGACATTCCAGACCCAAACCACAAAATCTTCTTTCATGAGTGTCTTTGTGAGATGAAATAAAAAAAAAATGGTAACTCTTTCTGCTAAGTGTCATTTAACAGAAAGGCAGCCTCATAAAAACATACCGTATGTCTTCATCTACCTTACTCACTGGATGTGGCACTGTGTGATCTCTGGCTGCACCGTGATAGCATAACTAAAGGATATGAAAGAAGTCTTCCAGAATTGCTTTAGAAAGTGGCAAGAATAATGAAAAATGTGATTAAAGTGTGTGGGGGAGGCTGGATTTTGGGGCAATGGCAATGTATCTTTTACTGTAATACATTTTTGGAACTTTAAATCTTCACTGTATTTTTTATCACACCTTAGAGGTGCGTCTGTGCATGCAGGTGGAGAAATTCAGGCAGAGAAAGTAACTGCCTCAGCTGTGTCCTAATCACATGAGTATAATGAGAGCAAACTGACTCTTTCCTATAATATCTATAATTGTAATCTTTGGTCCCCACCCCCAGTTTGTTCTTATTTGTTTCTACTAAATGCCAAGACTTTTAGATTAGATGTCTTGAGTCAGGTGAAAGGGAAAAATGTTTATCCTGGTACCTGTGCCATTGCAGCCTCTCTGTAGATGCTCCTATATGAGAGAAGGTCTTGGCCTAAAAGAAATAGGTTGGACAAAACTAGTAGACATAAACTCATAAAATTAATGAAAAAAATAGGTTGAAGGATAAGAAGGAGAGGGGCTGAGGGTGTTGTTTCCAGTTCGATTTCTGGAAGGAAAAGTGAAACCTTACTTAGCTAACTATTGCAACATCCTGACTTGGGAAAAAAAACTGGGAAACAAATGATAGGACACATTGGAAAGAGGATTAGCTAGGTGGAGAAATAGCTACCTGAGATCCTCCTTTCCTCTACCCCAGCTCCCTGTTCTCTGCTCCTTGAGATGTACCTGGCAGATAGAGAGCAAAAAGAAAAGAATGTATCTTTCAAGATGTTCTACCTAAGAATAAAGCCAAGGCAGCATTGGATTTCAGCCTGGAATGAGAATGTGCTATTTGCCCTAATTAAAATGCAAGTAGGCTGTGGGCACAGTGGAGTTAGGGACAAAGAGGCTGTCATTAGTGGCAGATCTTTTATTTTTATGGCATTTAAATAGCCAAAAGCTGCACTGGGAAGCTTAAAGAACCCAAGGGGTTGTTAGTCCTCACCTTGGTGACCTGGCTACCTATTTAATATTCACTGAAATATACCAAAGGCAGTTGGATAACTAGGAGCAACAGTTGGTGGAAAAAACAACTTCAGAAGTGCTTATAAATGCATCAAGGGACCAACTTTCTTCTACACTTTAACTAGGGCATGATTTGAAGGAAGTGGCATTGTGGTTGGTCCTGGAAGTGGGAGATACATGATCTCCTTTTAAAAACATGAGTAAAGAGAGCAACAAAAGCCTTTTAATAACCACGTCTATGGGAAGGAAAGCAGGCATCAGGTTGTTGGATCTGAGGATATCAGGATGAAGAGGCAAATATAATCACTCTTCTTAAACCTTTTGTGAAAATTGTTTGTCTATAAAAAGAAAACCCTTGAATATGGTGGAGGCCAAATGTGGGGTTCATCTCTGAATTATTAAGACCACTTTGAGTTAGGCCATGTTGATACATGGTCACTTTGGAAAGATTTTTTATTAAAGAACTTTATGTATATGTTTATTTTTATTTAATTAATTAATTTTTTTGGTTTTGTTTGAGACAGAATCTCACTGTGTAGTCCAAGCTGATTCTGAATCCACTATGGTAGCCCACAGTGGCCTGGAACTTATGGTAATTCTCCTGCCTCAGACTTCTGACTGATGGTATTATAGGTATACACCACCATGTCCAGCTTTATGTGGTGCTGGGGGATTGAACCCCAGGCCTTCCATTTCCTCGGCAAGAGCTATAATCACTGAGCTATGCCCACAGCCCTATTAAAGAATTTTTAATGTCGGTCACTTAAGATGTAGATTAGCCACAAGAATACTATTCACATTTCAGTGTAATGACGCCATGTGATCCAAGATTATATGGTAAAAAATGTGAACAAATCTAATGGGAAATTTGTTTGCTGAGTTAGCTATATAGATATTTTCCTGAATAATGAGTAAAACCAAAGTGTAAAAACAAACGACCACAAAACCACAAATAAGTTTCTGGTAAATCTGTTCAAACCCAGATTGAATCTTCCTAGTGGTCTTTAAAGAAATATTTTTGGAAATGAACCTAAACCCAGCTGGTGTTTTATCCATGTTTGGTTCATTAACAATAGTCTTGACTTATCCTAGCTGCAAAATGTTCCAATAACTAATATGATTCTTGGGCTTTAAAATCCCACCATGATCCTGGACAAATGTAGAGTCAGCTTAATTATCACCTAAAATTTTTATAAAGATTCTCTCCCAAGAAAGACTGACTTTAAAAAGTATGTGCATTTTACAGGTAATACATGTAGCTAGAGTATGTGAATCCTTGTAAATTCGCTGAAAGAACAAAATTCATCCTTAGGAATAAAAACAACATCTGTACTATCCCCCCCCACCCCCATGAAGGCATTATTATCAATATAGGCTTCCTGTTCAGTTGTCTTATTTATGCTGAACTTTGTCCATGGACATTGCAATATTTTGGCAAGGCCAGGCCTGAATTGGACCCATTATGCAGATACTGCATGATGTACATAATTGCAAACATAAAAAACTTTCATTTCCGGAACATTTGTCCCACAGCCCAAGCAAAATACTAATATTCCCTTGTGCTTCAAATGACTTTCCTAAAAGCTTGGGTTAAGGCTTTCCCATTGTGTTTGGGGTAAGTCATTATCAGGGCTGGAAAAAGAGCCACTTGTTTGAGGGGAGGACCAGAGATGACGTCAGCCATGTAAGAAGGAAACAAGGGAGTGATAGCTGAGAGATTTTGCCTGAATATCAGCCCAGCTATTCATTTCTGTTATGGTGTTCATTCTGGCTGCAGGGGGGCTGGAGGGTGCGTGGGGATCCCCGCCATTGGGTGAGTGTGTAGAAAAAGCCTCTTGCATTTGGCATGCATATGGATTGCCCTCCTCAACAGAGGCAGTCTTATTTTCTTTAATACCTTCAATTATTCTCCTCTGCTTCTAAATGTAATTTATGACCTTTCTGGAGCATGTGCCCAGGAATAAATTTCAACAGAGTGCTTCCTGTGGCCTGGCCTCCACTCTGCTCTCACCTCTCTGCCTCTCCTGCTGTTCCAGAAAAGTTTGCTGTTGCTTTTGCTGTTTCCTCTGCCCTGAGGGCACTTCCTCTGCGTGCTCTCTGGGTGCTGCTGTGGCGTGGGCTCCTCAGCCAGGCCAGATAGCGCTTGCCTCCTCTCTAGCTGTATTCTGCCTTAAATTTCTTCACAGCCTAAATCTCTACCTGAATGAGGTCGCACATTTATTAGTTTGCTTGCTTGTTATCTTCCTGTACCATAGAGGGAAGAATTTTAGCACTATAATTTATTCTCTACCTTAGAATATGGTGCTCAGAACTTAATAGGTGCCCAGCTCAGACCTGTTGGATTAAGGTCTGAAAAGTTGAAAGGTGTATATGAAGCCTACTGCAGATACCTATGCGGCTCCCGCTGAGGGGCTCACGAGCTGTTAGGCAGACTGTGAAAAATGGCTTCTTAGTGAAGTCAGGCTTTTAGGTTTTTTTTTTTTTTTTAAACAAAACCAGCAATTAAACTAGGCCAGCCCGTTATTCCTCATGACCCTTATTAACTATTATCATCAGCCATAGTTTACCATTCTCATATGCACATATATGCATAGATATCCACATACGTTTGCATACCCATACCGCACACATATTCAAAGATAAGTTCGCGTGTGTACACATAGAGCATATATACTTACATGTATACTCACATAGCATAGCATACACATATGTACACACAAATACAAATATAAACTTTTCCCCTGGGGCTGCCCTTATAAATGTACACTTAAAATTGCCTGCTATCTTTTGTTGTATTTAAAGGAACTGTCATGCTGTGGGGGAAGGGGAGAGCTTTCAAAAATGATTTCTCTCCAGTCTGAGAGGATCCGTGAAATATGAAAACTTCAATATTCTACCCCTCCGGAGAATGTGCTGGCTCACCAGGGAAGCTTTTTGGCCTGTCTTACCCTCAGTGTAGAACACAAAACACAATAAACTACTCAAGCATGCGTCAATTAACTAGTGCATTCATGCAAAAAATATTTAGGTGCCAGGAATACAATTATGAGCAAGCTGGACACAGTCCCTGCTGTCCCTGAGATGAGGTTACTTAACAGTTGGGCAGTCTGTTTACTAATGGTGCCTTCTGGGAATGAGCAGGGACGCATCTGAACCCGTCCTGGTGACAGCTCCTTAATACTGCCAGCTACAAAATAGCAGGAGAGGCACAAATGAAGAGTGGAATTAGGTGTTTAGTATTCACAGATGGGCACTGAAAAGCCACACAGCTGAGGTGATTCAATATCAAAGTAAATAGAAGACACTATGAAAACATACGTATTTAACATTTTAATCTCAGGACCTCAAGAAAAGTATTATAAACTGTGTTGTATTAATATTAGCTGATAACTTACAAATTCTTTTTTTTTTTTTTTTTTGAGACAGGGTCTTGCTCTGTTGCCTGGACTGGCCTGAAACTGATGGTAGTCCTCCTGCTTCAGCCTCCCAAATGCTGGGATTATAGGCATGTGCTACCATACCTGGTGCATGTTTATGTGGTCCTGGGGAATCAAACCCTTGTGCATGCCTGGCAAATGCTTTAGCCACTAAGTAACACCCCCAGCATCTGCCCTACAGACTCTGACAGTGTTGCATTGAGCCCCCGCTGTATGCCCATCTCTGTTCAAGGCACTATGAATACAGCCGTGTATTCCTGCCTCGTGCCACACACATTATGCAGGAAAGCCACACCCACAGCACGACAAAGAAGGAAACCCAGCATGTGTCAGGTGATGGGGTAGGAAGGAAAGAAAAATAAGGTAAAAGAAGAGAATGTAGCTGTGAAGTTTTTATAAGGTCAGGGAGTTACTTTTTGAGAAGTAAATTTAAGGGAAGACCCGAGGGACGGGAGGGAGCAAGCCCGGCAGGAGTTGAGTGGGCCTCCTAAGTAGAAGGAATGCTGGTGAAAAACGCCACAGCTGCAGGTATGTGGTATGTGATGGGGCAGTGAGTGGGGGGAAGAAGAAATAAAAAAGGCAGGAAGGTTGTGGGGCTGCAGGCAGGTAGCCTCTGGAGGGCAGAAGGCGTATGAGGATTGGGACTTTTGTTGTAAGTGATAGGAAGCTACTGCAGGATTCCAAACAGGCCCGTTCCGCGGTCCTACTTCAGTTTTAAGGAGTGACTAGTAAGGGTCATAGCAGCTGCGAGAGTGGTGGCTGACAGTAGACAGGAGCAAGAGAAACCAGGGAGGCCAGGGAGCAGGCACTGCGTTGACCCAGCAAGGGAGGACGACTTGGGTGGCAGCTCATGAATGACTGGCAGTCACGGAGTCTAGGTACATTTTGAAAGTGGGACTGATGGGGCTTGTGATGAGCCAAATATGCGAAGAGTTGGGAATAACATGTTGATTTATTCTAACAGTCAAAAGGATGAGGGAGCTGGTTTGGAGAGGCCAACAGGAACTCAGTTTTGAACAAGTCTGAGGTCTGAGATAGAGTAGGGCTGCATGTGGGGATGATAACGCCCACCACTTCAGCCACCTAGAGAGTTTCCTTGTGCCGAGCATCTTTTCCAAGTGTTTTATCCATCGGCCTAATCCTCTAGTGAGGTTTTTACTCTTTTCAGCCCCATTTTGCAGGGAAATGGAAGGATAGATGGGTTAAGTAATTTGCCCCTGGGCTGCAGGGCTGGAGATTCAGGACCCTTGTTCTTAAGGCAATGGGAAAGGCAGGAGGCGGGGTTTGATCTTTTCTCTTCATTCTTTGCTGGATGGATGTGGCTGTGGAGCATCCTGGTGGCCTCCGCCCACGTCTGTCTGGCTCAGGCATCAAAGATCTGGCCCCTGGGAGAAGAGCCAGTTCCAGGCACAACACTGCTTTTCTCTCTTGCTTCAAATAAGCTTGTAGCCTGAGGACATTCGGCTAAGAATCTAAGCAGAATTTCTCACCCTGGGTTTTGGAGCTGATAGATAAATGATGTGCTTGACACCAAATAAGAACAGCTTAGGAGCTGTGGGGACTTTGCTTCTCTTGGCTGTATTACTCTCTGTCTTTCAGGGAAACATTGACATTTTATGTAACAAAAGTAAAAAACTAGCATGAAAACAACAAATAATTAAAATAGCTTTCTTAGGAATCTGTTTGATATAAAATTTTAATAAGTTTTATTCACTATTACATAGAAAAAGTCATTTAAAATATTAACAACGGCAACAATGTCACAGCCCATCACTCATTTTAATAAGTAGAATTTGTCATCATCTGTAGTCCCCCGTGGCCCCTACTGATCACATCCTCCTACCACGTCCCCCCTCCCATCACCACCTTCCTGAGCTTCATGATAATAACTGCATTAATTTTCTTGACAGCTTTTCTGCCTAAATTAGATCAAGAATGATGGAATTTAGTTTAGCCTGGTTTTGAACTTCATAAGAGTGGAATACTGCTGTGGTTTTTGTGACTGTGTCCTTTAACAACAACATTATGAAAATGACTTGGGAAAATGTTGGAATGGAAAGTATGGCTCCACACTTACCTGGGACTGTGATCTTTTTCTTTCTTTTCTTTTTTCTTTTTCTTTTTTTTAATGGAAAAGGGAAGGTAAGGAGGAAGAGGAAATTGATGTGGTTTGAATTGGCATTCCCTAGACCACCAGTGAGTACAAGCATCTATCTTCCTCCTCTTCCTCCTCTTTGCACTCCTCCTTGTTCTCCTCCTCCTCCTTTTTACTTTTATTTGGATTGGATTTTTTTTTTGTTTCATAAAATGCCTGTTTGAGTTTATTCCTGTTAGGTTCCCTGCCTTTCTATTGCATTATCTAGGATTTCCTGATGAGCATGTGTCTGTCATAGGTATGATCTTATGCTCTGTGGTTGATCTTTTCATTTCCTTTGGGTTGTCTTTTGATGGAAATAATTTATTTCTATGACGTGAAATTTGATTTTTTTTCTTTTGTGCTGAGTGCTTTCTCTGTCTTGGTAAAAAAAAATCTAATCTTTCTTTACTCCACAGTTGTAAGTATGTTTGGCTCTGTGTCTTCTATATAATTTCTTGCATAGCCTTTCACACTTTGATATTTAATCCACTTGGAATTGATTTTTCAGTGCAATGTGAAGTATGAGTTTCATTTCATTTTTTAATCTAATTAGATATCTAATTTTCCTAGTACTGTTTCTATTATTTCATTATACATGTGTAGATTATTAAAACTCTTACTTCATTTGCACTTATTTATACATTCATTTTTAAAATAGCAGATCTTTATTTAGAAACAGAGGATGGAGAGGTGAAAGCTCCCACTTTCAGGGAAGGGGTCCCACATGGGTTGTTGCCCTCTTATTTATGTTTAGTACTGTGATTCTTCTGTTTAACTTGAGGGAAAATTTTCTAGGATTTTAATTGAGGTTGCATTAATATATAAGCCATTTTGCTTGATACAACAATATCTTTAGAACAAATATGTTGTTTCTCTCATATATATACTATATCCATCTATTTAAGTCTTCTTTATGATCTGCTAATAAAATTTAAAACAATCTCCTGTGAAACTTTGGACATCTTTTGTTAAGTCTTTTACCGTTATGCTTTATTTGTTTATTTTTGTTATTATAAATGCTATCATATTTTAAGATTCATTTTCTACAGATGTTTTCCTGGTTTCCAGAAACAGTTCATTTTTATCTGTTGTAATCTTAAGTTGCCATGTATCGTGCTCAGACTATTAATTTGATAATTTGTCAATAGAATCTTTTTGTTACCTTATGTACACAAAAGCATCATCCAAAATAATGAGAATTTTTTTTTCTTCTTTTCACTTTCTGCTTCACCATACAGGCTCTGCCCATAAATATGATGTTGAATAGAGGAAGGGGTAATAAAATCATGATTTTATTCTGAATCCCCAAGGGAAAACTTTCTAACCTTAGGTGACAACTGCTGTGCTATTTTGGTATTAACTCTGTTACATGCGGGTGTCTCTTCTGTGTCTAGTTTGACAAAAATTACTATCATGCATAGATAACTGAACTTTATTCAGTGCTTTTTCTGTATCAGGACAATAATATAATTTTTCTTTATTATTGCACTGAATTACATTTTAATTGATTGTCTATTGTTAACTCATATATATTCTTAACAAGGCAAGAGAGCCCCCGAGGGAGACTAAAAATAGTTTTTTGAGTTAGAGCAAAGAAATCTTTAGTGTATGTATGTGCAGTTTAGCTAACTATACACACACAGATACACATATAGCGTATCTGTCATTAAATTAATAAAATGAACTTTGCCAAAATTAAAACCTTGTTGTATTGGTTAGGATTCTTGGAGAGGGAGAATTAATAAAAATTATACATGAATAAAATAAAATTTATTAGCATCACATACAAGTCTGAAGAGAGAGTTCATAAAGGCTGCCCACACGTGGAGGAGGTGGAGGATTCCAGTAGCTGCTCCCACTGAGAAGAACACCATGTTGAGCCTGAGGAATAGCTGGTGCGAGTCTGTGAGCCAGATTGTTGGCGCAAGGTGACGGCAAAGGCCTGGAGACCGGAGCGAGTCTGCCGTGGAAATCACTGATGGGAAGAGGAAGACAGCAGCGAATCTGCAGTGGATATCAGCCACGGGAAGACAGGAGTGAGCATCTAGTGACATTTCTGAAGGCCAGGTCTCTTCAGAAGAAGCTGTAGCAATCTTCCTTCTTCTTTCGTTTCTATTTAGTTCAAGCTGCCAGATTATTGGTTGGGTGACTCATATTCAGGTTGGATGTTCTCCTCTCATTTGCTGGCCCACAAGTCAATCACAGACAGCCAAGGCTCTGCCCATTAAGTTGATATAATTCCTCCAGTGTCACACTTGTGTTTTGTAAAAAACCCTGTTAAAAGGATGAGAGACAACCTCCTGAGAGAAAATATTTGAGAACCACATACTTGTTGGTTATGTGTTCCAGTGACTAGAATATCTAAAGAACCTGAAAACCCAATGGTAAGCAACTCAATTAAAAATAGGCAAAAGACATACAACATGTATGTCTTACCGGAAAGGGCATATAAATAGCAAACAAGTGTGTGAAAAGATACTCAGTACCACAAACCATTGGGGAAATGCAAACTAATCTGTTACAACATATCTTGTTTAAAAGACTAAAAAAAAAGAAAAAGTAGTGGTAATGCTAAACACTAGTAAGGATGCATTGGATCACTCGCAAAACACTAGTGGAAATCTAAAATGGTACAACTACTTTGAAAAAGAGTTTGGCAGTTATATATAGAACTAAGAATGCAGTTCCCATATGACCCAACAGTTGCAGTCTGGGCCATTTATCCTACAGAAATGGAGACTTACGGTCATACAAAAATTTCTCCACAAGTGCTCGTAACAGCTGTATTTACAGTAGCTCAGAACTAGAAACGTCCTTTGGTGGGTGGATGTCCTTTGATGATGAATGAAGAATAAAACTAACTGCGGTACATTCTTACCACAAATACTACACAGCAATTAAAAATGACAAAACTCTGAACATGGAAAATATATTAGTGTTTGCCAGGGCCCTTAGGGGAAGGTGGGAGGGAGGTGGATGTGGGTAGAGGGCCATACAAGGGATCCTTCTACTGATGTCACTGTTCTGTACCCACGTTCAGTACCTTGACTGGTGTTGGACATGCAAATCTATACATAATACTGCATAGAATTAAATGTACACACAACGAGCACATAAAATATTTGCATTTTCTTCAAATCCATTAAGCATAACGATAGTCACTGTTTGATAATTCTAGTGTCTGCTTTCTGTGCATCTTTAATCTGATTGCTCTTCCCTCTCCAAACCTTGCTTAATTTTGCTCATAGTAACATGGTGTATGTCACCATCATCATTATTACTACGTACACATCAGCCTAGGAACGTTCTGCCCGAGAAGGCTAGTTGGGAAGTATCTTCTCCAGAAGGGATTAATACTGCTTTTTCCCAGGTAGCTGAAGCCACTACTAGACCAGAAATACTTAAACTATAATCCAAGGCTGGAGCAAGCAAGTGGAACTCCCTGTGAGGGACAGAAGATCAGGAGGTACATTGTTTTCTTCCACCCTGCCTCTAACCGGAAGGCACACAGTTTTCTTCACTATCTTCTGTTTGTTTGACAGTGAGAGCTATTTCTAATTTACTGACTAAGGCTTTTAGGAAGTCTCCTTTAGGCATCAGATCTTATGTTAGATTTCCATTCCTGTTTTAGCCCCTGTTTATTATTTTTCTTTTTCTTTTGTCATATTCATGAGGCTTAAAATACCCAGACTCCAGAGTCTCTCTGATTAGCTCATAATCCTCAGGGTATGAAAACCAGGTTGTGTGCTTTGCTTATGTTTCTCAGTTCCAGCTTTTACTTGACCTCGGGTAATTATTTCTTGTTAGTCTTCTGATGTATTGTAAGTAATGCTTTTACATCTTGCATAATATTTTAGTGTTATTTTATGGTAGTTCCAAATATCTAACCCATTGTGCTGTAGGGAATGGCATTACTACAATAAACTTTTACAAATTTAGCTTTGCATTTTATTTTTGATTGTTTTTACTTTTTACTTTTCTCTTTTTTAGTTTTTTTTTTTTTAATCTGAGTGTATGTGGGAGGAATTTAGGTACCAGTTTAGTTTTAATCATGTATGGAATGAGGTGTGGTGCTTCTGTTAACATAACCAACAAATATTGAGTGCCTGCCTTGTGCCAGCCATTATTCTAGGAATGGGAGTGGGGTAAAGTGAACAAAAGAAAAATCCCTGCCCAGTTAGGAGCTTGAATTCTAATATGGAAGACATGGGTGTGGAGGAGGTTGGACCTTGAGGCCCAGGAAGAATAAAGCCAAGCAGGGGACCGCCCATTTTTGTAGAGACTAGTTCAGGAATAATGAGCTATTTAATGGGGGTGGTATTTTGTAAAGAAAAGTAGATATGAGCTATGAGCCTTTCAGAGAAAAACCTTAAGTGATTTATATATGCAAAATAGAAGAAGGAATAGTAATTCCCTTTAATTTTATATTTATTCTACAATGCAGGGATTGCCAGTTATCCTTTGTTCTCTTAAAAATCAGTCTCTTTCTGCATTCCTTTAGACTCTTAATCCATGTAGCTTTGGTTTCTTTCCCTCAAAGTTTATTTCCCTCTGTGTAAAATAAGTCAACTGCCTACTTGTCTGGATTAACGGAGGAAACTAAATAAAGCTTATAAAAGTGCCTGACCTTTGAGTGGATACTCAATACCTATAGCAATTTCTTTTTTCTTTCTTTCTTTTCCACGTTGTTTTCAGCACCTGATGGTAAATTTTCAGTGTAATTCCTATGCAGCAGCAGGGTGAAAACAAGTGGTAGGCAATTAGCTAGGAGCAAAGTAAGAAAATTAGAAAGTTTTATTTTTTTAAAAAAATCACTTTTTTTGGACTATCTCATTCTCATTTTGTAATCCAGACGGGTCCTGAACTCACTGCCTGGCCCAAGGTGGTCTCGAATTCATGGCAGTTCTCCTGTCTCAGCCTCCAAAGAACTGAAATTACAGGTGGGCGCCATCATTCCCAGCTGAAATTTTGATGTAGTGCTGGGGAGTGGAATCCAGGGCCTTGCACATGGTAGGCAAATACTCTAATCACTTAGCTATGCCCCTTAGTCCCCAAAACAGTTTTTGAAGGTTTTGAAAGACTGACTTGGTGCTCTGTAGTCGGGAAGTAAGGCCAAGCCCTAGGCATTCTCCCATAAAGATACTTTTCCATGTACTGCATGCAGACAAGTAGCCCCAGTAGATCTCCATTTCTGTATGTAACAATTTGCAGAATCTCCGGTTCTTGTCAAACTCAACCAAATAAATATCACATGCATGTACATATATAGTCATTGTCTGCTCTTGTTCCTTAACTCAAACTGCCTCTAATTTTGTAGTGCCGTTTGGTGAGTTTTCTTGAAATTATTAGTACGCCACTAAAAATAAAGAAAAAAATCAATAAGGTGAACCTGCAAGATGCCTGTAGTTTGGGATTAAAGGAAGCTGAAATCTAAACTCAAAGTCAAATTAAACTCTAAAGTTTAAACTTGTACTCCTTTAATGAAATTTTCTTTGACATTCTTGAGAGCTGAGTTTTAGTACTGTTTTGACAGTCCACCGTGGGATCTTAAGTCAGTTTTCCCTTTCTGTATCATAAGTAATTCTTGTGTTTCTTTGCCTTGTGTAGCAGTTGTGATTTTATAGGATCTGAATGACATCAAAGAGAAGCACTAACAGTCAACAAATGACAGTATTTATATTATATCCTTTTGGGTTCCTGTCTGCCCTCAGCCCTCACATTGACCATGCCCTGTTGGACATGCCCTTCCTTCGACTCCCTGCGGAGATGCCCTCTGACCTCTGAGAGCAGCTGGACCACCCATTCTGAAGACACCAGCAGCCCTAGTGTTGGCCCTTCCTACAGAGACCTGCAGCTCATCAATGCAGAGGAGCAGGCAAGCGGCCAGGCTTCTGGGGCCGACTCCACTGGTAAGTTTGTTTGCAGAATAAGTCAGGTGTAGATGTCTAGTCAAAACGCTAGCTTCCAGAGCGCTTGTAAGTGCATTGGGGAAAATGTCTAAACAAGCTGGCTGACGGGTTGTTGATTCATATTGGAAAACGGTTTGACAGTGTGTCTTGATGTGTTACTTTCTGAGTGCTTGGTACAAGTACCATTCCCTGCCAACTCATTTTCTCCTTGGATGGCTGAGTTGTGTGCAATATGCACAGGCTGCATCTGTCATCTTACCACTCACACATCTTGCCTCTTGGATTTAAGCAGAGAGAAAGTAAATGGTTTCTGAAGCAGAATGAGAATTGGGACTCCACCACTGTGTCCAGACTGCAAATCAGTTGCAGTTAAATGCTTGTGCAGTTGTACCTTGATTGAGCTGTACTCTGGTCTGAGCCACCTCACCTCATTTAACTAAACTTTCCAGTAGGTGTAGGACGGAATGCTGGCTTTCTCTGCAGGTAGAACATGCACCTCTAAGTAAGCACTGTGGAAGATACTTGGGATGGCATTGGACTATCGTAGTTCTTGTGGCTTTGGCCTATTTGCCTCTGAAAGTGATAGAATAATGCTAGTTTCACTGTGGGTAAACTAATATTTGTTTTTCCTCCTTAAAAATGTTACTTAGGAGTTTGTTTCTAGACCATTTTTTCTCCCTAATTATTATTATCATATTTTATTAATACATGCTTATAATATATACAAATTACATTCATCTTCAGGAATCAGTGCATGTGACTGTCACATCTGAATGATTTTCACTTCCTCCTGTTCTCCATACTCTCTCATCTCCCTCTCTCCCCAGGTCCCTTTCCTATCTCCACAAAATCTGTGTCACTGTTTTCTATTTAATTTTTGTTAATTTTGTTCTTTTAATTATTTACATTTTGAGTTTCTCATATATGACCAGTTTTTGTATATGGATGACTCTTGTTCTGGTGCTATGTGCTGTTGGGTTTACACGTGTATGAACAGTTCTTTTTGTAGACTGAAGGATTCAGACAGGATTTGGTTTGGTAATTGTTATTATTGCAGGGGTCCTAGTTCATCACAGATCCTATTTTAATAAGCCACAGTTCTTTATAGCATTGTGTTTTCACAGATACTCCTTCCATCTTCATTAGTCTCTGTGGCTTATTCTGGCTAGTGACTAACACATGCCTACAACCCCATCTCCCTGTGGAGAGCAGCATGAGTGGGAAGGCACCTGCAACAGCTGAAGCTCTTAGGAAGAGTTTAACCTCCTTTTCAAACCTTCCTGGAAATATACAGTGTATGTACTTGTTAAGAGCGCCCAGACTGCAGAGGCAGACTGGTCAGGTTCAAATCTAGGTTGTGCTGTACACTTTGTTGTTTGTTTTGTTGTGTATTTGCTGTGGTGGGGACCAACCCAGGGCCCTGTGCATGCTGGGCAAGCACTGTGCCACTAACCTACACCCCTGGCTACATCCTTACCCCAGGATCCTTGCTATCTGTATGACTCAGTTTCCTCATCTGATGAGAGGGGATAATAATATTTACCTCACCAAGTTGTTCCTGAATTCCACATGAGACAATTTATGTAGAATAGTTTACATGGTACCTGACAGAAAAAAATGATGTCAGAGATTACTTCCCTTTTCTTTTCTTACTATAGGGTTCTTACTGCTTTGGAGAAGTGCAAATTGGGTCTCTGCTGCAGGGAAGTAAGGGTCTCTTAGACTTAGGCTGTGTTCCCAGGGCCCTATGGATTTTTCTCATTAGATGAAAGTGGCTCTAATTCTTCAAGATTCAAATGATGAAAATCAGAGGCCTAGCCTGGACATGTTTTTGTTCTGGGTGGTAAACCAAGGGCTCTTGTGTGTGGTTGGCAAGTGCCGTATTACTGAGATGCATCCCCAGTTACTGAACTAGACATTAATCTATTTCCAAAGTTTCTGGTTATTTTTAATATCTCCTTCTCCTAACATCATTCTATCAATGTTAGAGTTTATATTGTAAAAACCTTCCTGGTTGTGTTGGTCAGGGTCCTAGCAGAAGACACATGATGCCAGAGAAAGGGCTTCTTTGGAGAGAAGAAGTCACAAGCTAGAACATAATGAAGGGGTTGCTTCCAGAGGGAGCCAGAGCTGGAATCACAAAAGAGCTCACCCAGACCACTGGTGTGAAGGATAGTGGCCAGGCAGGTGTCAGTTCTTCATCTCCAAAAAGAGTGATTATCATGCCCTAGGGCAGATCTGTTTTGCTGGCCCTGCTGCTTGGTGCAGGCTATAGTGAGCCCAGCAACAGCCTCTCCCCTGTCCTCTTCAGGGGTTTGGCAGCCCCACAAGACAGTCTGATTTTTAGTGTAATTGTGGAGGGAAAGACTCTGTGATCAGCTTATCCTTTCTTCTCATTTTCTCACCAAGGAGATAATTAGAGGAGGAAAGCAAGCAAATCCCTTCACCTTGCTTAAATTACAGGGTGTGTGGCAAAGCTGTGGAATAGTGTTGATGTTTGCTGTGGATTCAGCTCTCCAGAGCAAATGGCAGGAGGATTAGGAATAGGCAAGATCCCAAATAACACCTGCCTCTCTCTCGTCCCTCCATCCCCACTGGGATTCTTCTTGCCTGGGAAGAACTTTGTTATCTTTACCAGGTAGAGTAGTTGTGTAACATCACTGTGTTTACAGGGGTTTATAAATAGTCAGGCTTGAAAGTAAAAATAGTCCTCAGCTTTTGAAGTCCATTTCAGCCAAGGAAGAGAAAACACACAGATGCTTGCAGTAGCACAAACTACTACTAAGTGGTGGCCTTTGGTTTTGGTTTTCTCTTACATAAAGCAAAGCGTAAATTTGAGCGCAGGATTCGAATGCTCAGGTCCATGCAAGTCTGAGGAGTGTCACCATTGGATGAAGCACATAGCCGGTGGACTGGGCACTTTTCTATCACCTTTAAACTCAGCTTCCTGCAAGGTCTCAGGACATGGGCGAAACGTAAACAAGTTCTTTGCCAGAATATTACACAGACGGTCTCTCCAGTTCCTCATTTTCTTCTAAAACCTCAGCCTGGCCTTTCCTGTCTGCATTCTTACCAGCATCTAGTCCTCTGAGCTCCGATCAGAATCACCCATCAGGCTCTGCTGATAGCATTTTAGTCTTTCTTCAGCCGCTTCTGATTTTTTCAGAATATCTCCAGCAAGGCAGTTCCAAAGGCTTCTAACTGTGTAGTCAAGTACATTCACCACAAGAAACTGTCTTCTCTGGTGCCAGTTTTGTATAGTAGGTTTTTTTTTTTCCATCTCTGGGAGAAAATACTTGGCACCTGTAACTTAAAGGAGTACACATTTATTTGTGTGTGTGTGTGTATGGTTACATTAAGCTTGGAAATTTTGTGCACACATATATTGTGACATCATTAGAATCCCTTCCCCTTCCCCTTTTTGATCCTCCTTCCTCCCCTCCAGTTCCCAATATCTCATCTGTTTTACTCTGTAAATTGCCTGTATTCTGAGTTCCTCATCTTAGGGAAACCCTGTGATATTTAATCTTCTGAGTTTGACTCAGCTCACTAAGCATGATGGTCTCAAGGTATACCCATTTACCTACAAATGCCTCAAATCTATCTGTCTTTATGGAAGAGTAGCATTCCCTTATGTACAAATAACCACTTTTTAAAAATCTATTAGTCTGTTGAGTATTTCAGCATCTTCCAATATTTAGCTACTGTTGTTAGCTCTGCTGCTCTAAATATGGGTGTACCTGTGTCTCTGCTCCATGTTGCTTTTGACTTTTTTGGAAAGATACCCAAAAGAGTTATTGCTAGATCAAATGGAATATTTATTGTCAACTTTTTGAAGAATCTCCATATGGCTTTCCATAGTGGATGTACCCGTTTACAGTCCCAGCAGCAACATAAAACTGCTTGCTCCCACAACCTCGGCACCAGCAGTTGCTATTCAAGTTCTTGGTATACACCATTTTCATTGGTGAAGGAACTCTAACTCAAAGACCCAGTCACCTTCTAAAAGCCTTACCTCTGAACCCATCAGAGTTTTGGGGGACATTTTAGATCAAAGCCATAAAATCAGATGTTTAATATTTGTCTGTTGAAAGGACTCTCAAATGAATGGTAAGAGATTGTGGCAGCAAGCATCATCTGAATCTCACATTGTATTCTAGTAAATTTGAGTCTAACATTTCTCAAAGTACATCCCATGTAGTATTTGAAGAAAACCAGGATGCTGGGGCTAATGTATGTGGTTACACTGTGCCTTCTCTGTCAATGACCTATAATATATATTATATTATTAAGCACATTGAAAGACAATGAAATTATGTGTATGCTCTATGTTTATAATTCTATATATGTTTATATACATATATAAAATTAATTTTTCATTAACACATGCTTAACTAGTCAAGTCTTAGTGTATAGGAGCCAAACTACACATCATTTTGCAAATTTTACTTGGAAGTATATTTCTTTGGTAAAGAGTCAGAAAACCAGATAACCCAAGAGGAAATATTTTTATGAACTTGCCTGGATTGGTTAGTTTTATAAAGTTAGATTTACATTGTCCCATTTTCTGCTAATTTCTTTGTCCTTTTGATTTTTTTAAAATCTAGGTATGGAACTGACTACAGTCTGCCAAACTTTCTTTCTATGTCGAATTTCATGGCCTTTAAAACAAATTTAGACCAGATGTTCTTGGTTCATGTATACTTATCTGATCACCGTGGAATTCTGCCAGAGCAGTAGGATATTCCTGGAGATTTTGTACTTGATTTTTTTTTCTCAGAAACTAAGCAAGCATTTATGCCAGGTTAAAAATTATAAACTAGAAACCTCACTTTTTTTCTTTTTGTGACAGCAACTTTTAGATGTTCTGAAAGTTTCTGTTCCCTTTTGTGTTGAGAGTAGTGTACTGTGAGAGCATTGCCTGCTCTTAGGGGAGGCTGTGCATCTCTTTACAAAACATAACACACCTCTCTGTTGACTGTTTGTTATTGCTGCATTGGTTATAACTTAAATCAGAATCAGAGGCCTGGAATTACAGGTAAAAAAAAAAAAAGTGATTGTCATGCACAGTCTGGGGTGACAGAATTTTTTTTATTCTGTATTCTCAGATTTTTTTTTTAACCTTGGATATATTTTTCTTCAAAAACAAGAGAATTGATTACTTTTAAAATTCTTTTTTTCTAGCTACAAATTTCTAAGTTATTCATATTTTTCCTAAACAGTAATTTCTTCGCTCAAAACAGAGGCTTTTAAAATTAAAACTACATCTTTCTTTTTTCTTTGTCATGGACAAATACAAACTCAGTCTCAGTTCAGTCTCTTCACATTCCTACATTCTATAGTTATGCGTTTGGGTTTTTAGTTAGTATTAAAAGTTTCTTGAGAAAGGCTTGGAAGTTTCTTAGAACACAAATGTTTGAGTTCCTGTCATTGATTAGTCACTGAAAATACAAAGAATAGGTTAATGTGGTATTTTCCCGTGAAGTACTGATTATCTGTCAACAGATTGTCACTAAAATGCCAAAACAATCTTTATGTATAATTTGAAGTACAGATATTTTATATACAATTCTTAAAATAGATTTTTATGGGACAGCTGTTATGTACCAGGGATATACTTCATTATACATTAAAAACCTGTGTCATTGTCATTTAATCTTCACTTTGTGGGAGGTGGTAATGGAATGCAGTTCCAGCTGGCTGTCATCGAGTTCCATCCCTAACCCTGTTTTTTTTTTTTTTTTCAGACAGTCTTGCTAGTCTTGCTATTAATTCCTTCTTCCTTAGGCTGACCTCTAATTTGAGCTCTTCCTGCTTCAGCCTCTCCAGTGACTGGAATGAAGATAGTGACCACCACACCAAGTCAGTCACAGTCTTTTAAAGTACACATTACAGACCCATTTATAGACCCAGAAACAACAGCTTAAAAAGTTCATCAGCTTGGCCAAAGTCATAAAACTGGAAAGGGCAGAGTTGGGATTCAAGCCAGGTATCTCACCTTAGTTCACCTTGCCCTGTGCTGGGTGTGTTACGAAAGGCTGGGAGGTGGGGGAGCAATTAGAGAGCTCTTTGCAGGCTTGCTGCTTCCCCAGCATCCCTGGGAGCTACATACAAGCCTCCTGGATGTATTTATTTCACCAAGAACTATCACATCTCTGAAGGGCTCCCACTAGACTGAGGCCTTCTTGAAGGCAGGATGAAAGTCTGTTTTGTAGTCCCAACGTCTACCTGGCACACTGGAGTTATACAAGGGATCTTTGTGTAATAAATTAACTGTTCTGATAGCACTCGTTCCCAAACCTGATCTCCACTTACCTGCTTTTAAGTGAGTTTGTGAATTAAAATGTAATTTCATTTTTAAAGAATTAAAAGTACAAGTAGTTGAGACTGCTGTGGAAATTAAACTCTCCCTACATTTTCAGTACATTTTCAGCTGTTGAGCTGTTATCCGGTGGTCTCCATTCATGTTATTTTTTCTGTTCTTATTTGGGTTTTACTGTAATCTTTTAAAATTTTTAAAAAAGATTAATCTGTGTGGATGTGTTGTACGGTGGGGGACACTCCTTGGAATCTCCCTGTCGTATACATTCTTTACATTTTTCTTCCTTATTTGTTTACCTCAGGGGGTGCAAAGAAGATGAATTGGGGAAAGATTTGCTGTGCTCTTAAAATTTTTATGATTATTGAATCATCTGTGTGGAGCAAAATCTGGAAAAGAGTGGCAGAGTTTAAGATGCTGTTTTCCAGACACATGATCTAAACTTATTAGATATTTTGGAATCTCTTAATAAAAACTTGTCGTTCCCAACCAGAGATGATACATGCAGGTTTTAGAATTGCTTTTCACTAATCCTGAAGAGAAGGGGATGATGATGTTTGATTGATCGCCTTCTGTTTTCTTTTTTGGTGTTACAGTTTCCTTTAATAGGTTAAGATACCAATATCCAGAGTCACATGCTAGTTAAGAAACAAAATTAAGCCAGTGCATGCTGGTGATTCCAGCTATTTGGGAAGCTGAGGCAGGAGGTTTGCAAGATTGAGGCCAGCCTGAGCAACTTGGTGAGACCCTGTCTGAAAATAAAATCTAAAAGAGCCCTGAGGATATTGCCAAGAGATAGAGTACTTACCTAAGATGTGCAAGGTCCTGGGTTTAATCCCTAGCACTGGGGGAAAAATAAGAAACAAGATTAGGATGATACTCAGGCTTGTCAACTATATTCAGCTCTGCTGTTTCTGTGGCTGGGCCTTCAACTCTGTCCCAATCCTGCAGGGTCACCTTCCAGATGCTATGATTGTTTAGTTCTAAGCAAGAGAATGAAACTAGTTATTTGGAACTACTGAGAATCCAGAAGGATGATGAACTTGGATAACTGACATCTTTATTTTCTCTAGCCTCTAGGGAGGTTAATAAAATCAGAATTTCCCTCAATTATGGATGTGGGCAACAAACCAAAGTAGTATTAGCAATATCTGTCACTCAGTCACAACATAAATTACAGCTGTTGCATAGCATGTCTTATATTAATGACAAGTAGCTCAAAACATAGCATGTGCTCATGTGTGTGTGTTTGTATATGTTTGTGTGTTACTAGGGAGAAAACCCAGGGAATACACATGCTTGGCTAGTGCTGTACCAGCAATTTACATTGCTAGCACTTTGAATTTTTTTTCTTTTTAAATTTTGAGATGGGGTTTCACTAAATGGACCAAGCCAAAATTCTACTGCTTTAGCCTCCTGGTAAAATATTCATTTTTATCCTTTGTCATTTATTGTTTGGAAATGATGGTAGTTACTGTCTGTATTAATGGTAGTATTTACTATTGTGTTAATGATGAGGCACACATATTTCTGTGTTATAAAAGTAGAAACTTGATTTTTAGTGTTGGATAAGTGTTTCGATACCAACAGTTTCTTTTTGAGTCCTCTGTCCTTGTTTATGCACTTAATACACTGTCCTGAGAAGTCTATACAGGCTTTCTCAGGCTGATAAAAATTCTACAGCACCAAATACAGTTAAGAACCTCTGTTTTGGTGACATTCCAACCTTGCAAAATGAAACATAGACTATAATTTTACATAGATTGACTCACTCATTTCACAAATGAGTATCTGCCTGTGTCAGCCACTGGCCTTGAACCTGACTAAAATAATGATCCAGAGTGACATGGCCTTGGCTTTCAAGTGGGTTGCAGTCTAGTGAGAGTCATGGGTATATTTCATAGGAAGCGGGGCAACTGGAGTATTGAGAGAGAAGGTCTCTGACAGTGCAGGTTGAGAGAAACAGCAGGAGACTGCCTCCAAAATTATTAGATGGATGGAAAAGTTCTCTAAAGAACTGATTCGAAGGTGAGAGCTGCCAGCTGAGTTTGAAGGACCGTTTGCAAGGACCCTAAAGCCAGAAAAGTTTGCGGACTTCAGAGAATTGAAAGTGCATCACTTTCACTAAAAGATGTTTCAAAGCCACAGAATGAGAGATTTGTCCTGCCAGCACTGTCCAGTCATACTCTTAGTTTTGCATTGCTGTGACTCAATACCCAATGTGCACAAGTTTGGGAAGAAAAGATTTATTTTAGCTCAGTTTCAGAAGATCACATTCCATTCACGGGCAGCCCGCAACAGTAGAAGCACATGAAAGAGGGGGAGGGGAAGGCAGCTCCTCACAACGTTGCAAACAGGAAGCCAAACCAAGTCAAGTCAAGTTCCAGAAGAAAGGAAGGAAGTAGCATATATCCTTCTAGGTCCTGTCCCTGTGATCTGCTTCTTTCAGGTTTAAGCCTCCACCACACACCTGTAACATATAATCCAATCTACATACCTAGAATCTGTACGCCAGTATTCCACCACACACCCAAAATCCATCCTCCAGACCAGGCCCCCAATCTCCTAACAGCACATCATTCCATAAATAATTCATAACATCCAAATATACAAGGCATTTGAGGGACGTTCCATCTAAACCACACTACATACATACCTTTTGTGGTCATGGAGATGTTCTGCATCTGTTGACCAGTACAACAAAGTAGCCATTAGCTGCATGTAGCTAATGAGCATTTGAAATGTGGCTGAAGGGGGAAATGTTTCTTGTCTGTCTGTCTGCCTTTCTTTTTTTGCAATACTGGGGATTGGACTCCAGGTCTTTGCATTGACTATATTCCCAGCCCATTTTGAATTTTTTTTTTTTTTTTAATTTTGAGACAGGGCTTCATGAAGTTGCCCAGGCTAGGGTCAAACTTGTGATTCTACTGCCTCAGCCTCACAGAGTACTCAGATTCTAGGCATGTGCCAACATGGCCAGCCAAGAATTTAATTTTCAATTTAAATTAATTGTAGAAAATAACCATATGTGGGAAGTGGCTCTGCATGGGACAGTACAAGATTGCAAACTCTAGGTGGAGAGAGACATGGGGACCTTGTAGGCATGTGAAGAGGTTTGAAATTATTTCTAAGAACAGTATAACTATTAAAGGTTTTATGCCTGGGAGTAACGTGATCAGTTGTAGAAAATAGTATTAGGCTCATGCCGGTTACGCACCAGACGATATTCAGGCACCTGGATCAGGTGCCTGGACCAGGCTGGAGAGAATTAAACAGTTCAAATGTATTTCAAATAGAACCTTAATTGAACTGTTTCCCCCATTATGTTTCAAACTTGTCCATCTCTATGCCTCTACTCTGGCCCTTCATCCTGAATAACACCTTTCTCCCCAATCTTACATGGCAAAGTTCTGCTCATCAAATTCAAATGATGTTTCTGATACGAAATTCTTGTTTTGTGCCAAATATGGTCCTAAGTACTGGAAACCAAGACCCCCTCCCAGTAGTTTTTCTCCTGCTTTTTGCCCAAGCTCATGAGCTTTCTACCACTTCTACCACCTTTGATAGGAGGGCTCTTTGTTTGTTTCTACCTACTGCACTCCTAGGTTTCCCGGGGTGGCAATGGTGTTTTCTTTTTTGGGTCATCCCACATTCTGGTCTCCAGCACAATTCCTAGAATTAAAACAGCTCTCTGATTAATGTGTGTGTAGCAACATATCCTCTTTTTGTCATATTTTATTAGCATTACACCCTTGCCTTCCACCTGATAAAATGGGAAAGCTGACTTAAAAATACTTTAGAATTCTTCTGATCATAATTCTGAATTATTTTATTGACTATTTTAAATTGGAAGCTTTTTGGGTATTCATCAAATTCATCAGATATTCATTAAAGGATGGTGTCTTCCACTTTAAGTAAATTTCCAGATAAATGATATTACACTTCCTGATTTACATTACATGAGGATTGCTCTCTGTGTTAGCTTTCCATTACTGTGACAAAGTACCTGCGATAAATCAAGCTGAAGAAAGAAAGCATCTGCCCCTTCCAGCCAGGCCCCACCTTCCAACACTACATGGTATCTGTAGGTACATGAGGCTTTCAGGGGATACTCCATGTCTAAACCATGACACCTTCCTTCTCCTCCTCTTCAGTGCTGGGGATGGAATCCAGGCCTCTCATGTGTCAAGCATGCTGTATACCATTGAGCTATCCACCCCCTCTCCACCCCCGCCTGCCCATGTCTTGTTTGGCTTCTTTATATATCACAGATCTTTAAGATTAGAAGAAACCTTAAAAACATTAGGTAGTAAAATTTCCACCATTTGTGGGTTAGAAAGGCGAGAACCAGGAGCAGAAACTTGCCTTGAAATTTCTTGTCCCCTGCTCATATGTGACACATGTGAAAAACTTAGAGATCTGTTCAGAAACAATTGGTTATTTTCCATTTCACTCCTTTGTGCAAGTTTCCTTTTTACCTTTCTGAATTAGACAATGGGCCGTTTTTCTTAGTTCACTCACACAAAAACTTCAACAATGGAACTCCTTCCTTAAAGGTTTCTGTTCACTCATGCAAAAAATTAAAAGCAAACAATAAGAGTCAGAGGCCCTCACATCCCAGAATCCCAAAAAACTTTTTTTTTTTTTTTTTGGTTTTAATAGCAAGTTTGACACTATAGAGAGATTTAGCAATGGGAAGTGTCTTCACTTTTAGGCTAATATCTTTTAAATCCACAGCTTTCTCTCTGGTCCCAGAATTCTGGGGGCAAGGACTAAACCTTGCAATTCTCCTTAAGACTTTCATTTGTGTTGTTATCTCACATGGTGTTAAAGTTGTTTATGTTAGAGATCCATCTTCACCCAGCTAGCTTTGCCATAGAAGCATCTTCTTCTATTCCATTCTCAAATGACTCAGGTCAGTAAGACAAACAAGACCCAAAACAAGAACCTCTTCATACCTGGGCATGGTGGTGCATGTCTGTCATCCTAGCACTCTGGTAAGCTAAGGCAAGAGGATGACAAGTTTGAGCCTTGCCTTGGCAAGTTAGAGACTTAGCAAGAATGTCTCAAAATACAAAAATTGAAAAAGGCTGGGGACATAGCTTAGTTTTAAGGCCCTAGGTTTAACCCCCAATACTGCAACCTGTTAACATAAGATTCTCCCAAAAAAATGGGAATTGACTTTTGTTTTCTTCAAAGAAAAGCATGAGTTTAATAGCTGAATCTCGGGTCAAATAGGGAATCAGCACGAAGGGAGGCTGAGCTGCTGCGCAAGAGCAGCTGCCTTTATTACAATTCACTGATGTTGAGCACATCCATCATGAGACTTGTGAAGAAACTGATGTCATTGCCTTGTGGCACATCTGGAAGCAGATAAATGCTATAAACGAGGTTATAAACATCAACAAAATATTGGTCCTTTCCATGGAAGCACCGAAAATGTTCATTGCTTTTCCTGTGAAATTGGCTGCTGACTTTTTCTTAGTCATGTGTTTTGGAGTACAATGTGATTCTAGGCATGTATTGTGGTTTGGATCTGGAATGTCCTCCAAAAATCTCATGTATTTGGATGTTATAGATTGTCTATGCAACCATGTGCTGTTACGAAATGGGGGCCTGGTCTGGAGCAGGGGATTATGGGCATGTGGTGGATTATAGTGGGGCGATGCAAGACAGGCACGTGGGAGATTAAGAGCCTTCTGTACATTACGTGGCACATTACTCCACATCTGACCTGGAAGAGGCTTAAGTCCAGAATGAGCGGAACACTGAGGCTGGAGCTGGAAGGGGTAGTTCATGGAACAGGACCTGGAAGAGTATATGCTACTTCCTTCCTTCCTCTGGGACTTGGATCTGTTATGCCATGCTGTAAGAATCCCTGTCTCTGACAAGCCCCAGCCCCAGCCTCAGCCCCATTCCACTGTCTGCCTTTTTTTTTTTTTTAAACAGGCTTTCACCCTGTAGCCTAGGCTAGTCTTGGACTCTGCAATCTTCCTGCCTCAGCCTTTGGAGTGCTGGGATTACAGGCATGCTCCACCACTCCTGGCTTTATGTGATGCTGGGGAATCAAACTCAGGGCCTTGTACTTGCAGGCACTGTGCCATTTTCCAGCCTCCCAGCAGTGGATAGATTGTGGCCTGAAGCTATGAGCTAAAATAATTTTTTCCTCCCTCAAGTTGGGAGATGTTGGGTATTGAGTCACAGCAGGCAAAACAGTGACTAAGACAGTGTATCGTAACAACGTATCATGAATTTTTGAGCCAAGAGGGTAAAAAGATTATTTTTAAAGTCTGGAGGTTCTTTCTTATTTTGAGATAGGTTGTTTCTTCAAACTTCCTATGTCCAGAGTGTAAACTACCGTCTCCTCTCTCCTCCATTAAGATGAATAGATTAAAAAAGCAACAACGGACCAAAAGAAATGAAAGAGCAACACTTCTGTCTCCCAGACAAGAGTTCAGATTCATTTCTGTTTGGGCAGAAAGAAGCTGGGGATGCTCATGGGATGAAAGAGTGAAATTTTCATTACTTGTTGTCTCTCTGTATATTCCTCCTTCCTTCCTTACTATGTAGGCCCTTACACACACGAACACGGGGAGGTGGGAGTTTGATGCAATAAGAGCTGGCTTTCAATAAAGCCTTTTTTTTTTCCACCAAAGATTGTCTCCCATGTTCTTGGTAAAAAAGAGAACAGCAGGAGCCTGAGTCACAAACAACAATTTGCTAGGGCTGGGTGGCATAAACAACAGAAAGGTATTTTTTGTTTCACAACGCTGTGGTTGAAGTCCAAGATCCAGGTTTCAGTATGGTTGGTTTCTTCGGCAACCTTATTCGTTGGTGTGCGGACAGCTAGTCTTTTCTGTGTGTCTTTATACAGTTCTCCATCCTTGTGTATCTGGAACTAATAATATCCACCTCTTATGTGAACAGTCCTATAGGATTAGGGCCACCATAGTGACTTCATTTTCACTTAATTACCTCCTCAAGATCTTATCACCAAATGTAGTTGTGCACTTCGAGGCACCAGAGGTTAAGACTTCAATGTACAAATTTGAAGGGACACAGTTCAGCCTATAACACTTTGTAAACATGGCTTAGAATTCTCTGCTGAAGAACAGATTCAAACAGTAAGCTCATCCCTACTGTATGTCGGGAGTCTTTGCAGGCAATGCCACTTATTGTTAGAAAATGGATTTTGGATTTAATGCTCTATTTACAGCCTACTCCTCATAGGAAAAAAAAATCTTGTTTATGCCTGATAGATTCCTCCATCAACCTTTTCACCAGCTTGTCTACAGACTGACTTGCAAGGTAGCTAACCAAGTGAGTGGTTCATCCTGCCAGCATGGGCTTACATGCAGTGTAAGTTTGTCAAATGACGAAATGAAAACTGCAGGCAAGTGAGATGAAAAGATTCTTTATTTTAAAAGTTAGGTCAGCAGGCTGGGCAGTGATGTCTCCCATCTGGGTGAAGTTTAAACGATTGGAAACATCCAGCGGTGGGGACAGAAAGATGGGAATTTGTATATAACGATTATGGAAAGATCTTCCTGGAGGGCAGCCTAGCAGCTTAAATCTCTACTCTTGAATTATTAGTTGATTCCAAGGAAATAATTAAATACATTTTGGCGTGTACGAAGTAGTACTATGTATATTGGCAAAAGCAAATTAACAAAGCCCAGGTACCTAACCCAATATCAAATAAAGCATGATACGCTCTTCAAGTAAAATGCATGGAAAGTATCCCAATTATATTATTCATTGTTATTGAATATGTAATGGTTTTGCTATATTGGCCTCTCTATAGTTTTGATTCATTAGCTTGTATGTGTGTATATATTTCAAACTATGTAGAAAAAATTAATAAGATATATCTCAAACTGTTCATAGTAGGATTTTGAGGTTGTAAGTATAAAACTTTTATTTAATGCATTTATTTTTATAAGATATGAACAATTAAAATTAGAAAAAAATAGAAAAAGCAAGAATGAAAATGTTTACATATAGAAGTAAAGTATGTTGCTAGAGCTATGTTTACTTTTTTTTATGATGACTGTGTTGGATGTGTGGATGCATTTGTTTAGGGGCTAGCCTATACTTTGGGACAGCTGGCCCTTCCAATATTGCTGTCTGTTCTGTGCAAAAGAGGCCATATTCATGTTGTTTTTATTTTTTTAATCAGCATAATGCCCATTGAAGCTGCTTTGCTCTAAGTAGATACAGTGTAACAGAAAGCCATCATTCTTGGAATTTGACAAAGTAGAGTTTGATAGCAGCTCTTCCACTTCCCTGTTCATGATATTGTTCATGAAATTGTTTAATCTCAGTGACCTTTAGTTTCCTCAACTGTTGAATGGAAATAATAATGATAATAATAATTAATAATAGTACTGAGCTTTTAAGGGTCATTTCTGTGACCAAGGTAATGATAGATCCCCTCCTGTAGCTCCCGGTGTCCATTTGTGATCTGTCCTCTCTCCCTCCCTCTCCTGCTCGCACCCTTCTCCTCCTCCCTCTCTGCATAACCCTTTTCCAAGCAATTCATGTGCTTTCTGTCATGACAAGTTAGGCTATATTTCCAGAATTTTGTATGAGTGAAATCATAAAGTAGGCTCTCTGATTTGTCTGGCTTTTATTTTGGGAATCATCGGTGGTGTTCTTCGTATCAGTAATTTATTCCTTTCTATTAAAGAGCAGTATTCTATTTTTGTTAGAGCATGTTGTTTATTTTTTATGACAAAAACAGGAGCAAAGATATCATTTCAGTGTTTGAGGAACAAGTAAGTCATTTGTTCTTGATATGTTTCCTTCAAGCCCAAAGGCTAAAGAATGAGAATGCTCAGCCTCCATTGGATAGGCCAGAAGGAAAAGCCCTGTGCATGTCGTAAACTTAATCACAAGAAAAAGACAAGATTAAACAAGTGCTTTGCTCTGTAAGGCTCTACACTTCAAATTTGGGTGGAAAATTAATAAAAAATATTGGAGATATGGAGATCTATCATCCTATCCCAAATCCTTGAGAATACAAAAGAAAGACTGGTTCATTATGAGTTCAAGAGATGTGCACCATCATTTGCTAATCCCCTGCCTCAAGAGCTGTATTCCTTGCTGTGGTTCAGGCTTATCCTAGGGTAGCGTACCTGAGACTGTGTCCTTCCTGTGCTCACAAGACCTCCTCTGTCTAAGCTGACCTTCTTACCCTGACATCACTCTGGGCTTTAAACTTTACTAGCCTCAGTTTATTAATGGGATGTTAGTGGGTAGCTGTTTATTAAATGAAATAATACCAAGCACCTAGCTAGCATGGTGCCTGGTGGATAATACATATTCAGAAGTTAAGGTTCCTTTCTTTCTGCCCTAGCCACCGCCACCTTCTCTGCCTGATATTCAGCCATTTCTCACCATCAAAAATGCTGTCCATCCGCCCAGACTTTTCTTCGTTCCCTAGCAGACTCCTTGCCTTTTTCCCTTCGGGTCCTGATTTACATTCCTCCATAGCTGCGGGCCCAAATGTGACCAGTCAGTCAAGTCAAAAGCTAGCACCTCCAGGAAATTTATCTTAATTACTTAACTGTGCCCTCCAGTAAGGGATATGAAAAAATTAAGGGATTTTTCATACACTTTTTTGGGAGGATAAGGTTTCTCTCTGTAGACCTGGCTTGACCTAAACTAACTGTGTAGCTCAGGCTGACTCAGACTCACAGCAGTCCTATTGCCTCAGCCTCCCAAGTGCTAGGATAATAGGCATGTGCCATCATACTCATTTTATATGGTACTGGGGAATCAAACTCAGAACCTTGGGCTTGCTAGGTAAGCACTCTAACCACTGTGCTATTCCTCCAGCTCATTCACATTCTTATCTGAATACAAAATGTTTCACCTCTGGTCACCAAAATGTGGAGATTTCTCCTCACCAATGATCAGTTCTCCAGCAGATACTAACTAAATGATCAATAATATAACTCAATTTTGACACTATTTACCTGAACGTAGTATCCAGTCCCATAGGGGCAGGCTCAGTCCCAACGACTGCCTGTCCCTTCAGATGACAGTCACAAGTAGGTGTGTCCAGTTGAGTATAAGTTGAAAGTTTCCATGACCCTCTCTTCAATTTTGATTAATTTGATACAGCTAATTACAGGACTTAGGGAAAGACTTTTCTTATAGTTGCCCGTTTACTATAAAGGATAACAGCTGGACAGAAGAGATGCATAAGATAAAATATTAATATGTGGGAAGTGCATAGAGCTTCTAAGCCCTCTCTGGGCATGCCACCTTTTAACAACCTACTCATGTTCAATTCTAGAATCTGTCTGAACCTTTTTGGGGTTTGATGGAGGCTTAGTAAGGAGGGACTAATTGCCACCAATGACTATTGGTGACCAACTCAACCTCCTGCTCTTCTTCCATCCATGGAGTTCAAGGCTTTGAACTGAAACTTCCTTCTGACCTCAAATTGCCTAGTTGGTCTTTGCAGTAGCCAGCCCTTTCCTGAGGTTACTCAAGACCCCACCAAGTCTCATTATTAGAACAGAAGAAAATTCAGTGTGATTTAGGAGTTCTGTGTCAAAAAGCTTAGTTGGAAAACCAAACATTAGAACAAAAGGTTCTCCTACCATCCTTCTTCTTTCTATAAGCGTTTTAGGAGCTTTGTCTTGGTAACTCAGGCCAAAAACAAAATATGTATTTTTGTTTTTTGTCGTGATATTTCATTTCACATTCCTTCACACACGCCAATACCCCAAAGTGGGACTCATCTCCTTTTGTCATAGCAGCTGTGTTGTGGCACTCCCTGCCCCCTACATTCCCTCATCCATACCTCCTATGCTTACTGTTACAGCTTCTCCTCTTGCCGTGTCCTCTGTCTGGAAGGCGGTACTTTAAGACCTTCACACACATCAGCCCCTTACTTCATTTCTCTGCTCCACTGTTGCCTTGTTACAAGGCTTCCCAGACTGCTCCATCTAAATAAAACAGGGCTTTCTGTGTCTGTGTACTCCCACCTTGTTTACTCCCCTTTGGTTTTTTTTCTTCCATTGCCCTTAATTCCCTCTGAAATTATTTGTTTCTGATTGTCTGTCATGCCACATGAACTCCATGAGCACAGGGACTTTGTGCTGTTAATGGCCTATAACTGCTGCCTGATGCATGGGAGATACTCAATAATTGTTTGCAGAACAACAATATTTATTAGCATGTTACACTGCAGTTTGGCTGAGATATATCTGGAGGGCAAAAGTAGAATCTGTGCCTGGCTCATTATTAGATCATCTCAAACACTTTTCCTATCATGGTATCCAATAAATACTTGAGTGAAAAACAGAGACCAACAGGGAGGGGCGAACTTCCTAGGGCTCATATGTCTCAATGTCAGTTTCCAGGCACCAGCAGATACTATCACAGACATTGTCTCCTGTAAAGCTCACAGCAGTTTTCACATCCTCCGTTCTACTCTAGTAGGAACTAGGACTAAGAACCTTCTCAAGCTACCTCCTTTCCTAGCACTGACAGGTCCCCTGTCCCCTTCCCACCCCGTGTTCTCCCTTACTCCCGCTGCTGCTGTCATTCGTCTGATATTAAAGCCCCTTTGCTTTGGCTCCATTCATTTATTCACTAATTCATTCATTCACTCCAGCTCATGTGTATCTTGAATCATTGCCGATGTTAAGGAAATGTTTCTACCTTCTCTTTCCATATGCTGTACTCCTTATCATTACTCCTCTTAAAGTAGTCTGGCTTTCCCCTTCTCCCCATGGCCCTAATTTCTTCTACTTGGAAGGATGGGCATAACCTCCAGTCCTTCCTAGGTTACCTTCATGCTGTCGTTGTTTCACTTGTGTATACAACCTCCAGTGTCCGCTTCTACCAACCTTGGCCAAGGCATGTGCTTTCAGCTGCTGACTTTAGCTTTGGTGCAAGTCCCTTCCAACCCCGTCTTCTCCTTGTGATATTTCTGGAATCATGGCAGAGCAGATTGAGCACTGGACTGGGAGTGAGACGAACTCATTAGAGGCCTTCCTCACCCCTTAGCAGCAGTAGGTCCTTGGGCAATCACCTAGTCCCGCTGAGCCTCTTTCCTTACCTGCAGTGTGGTGATTATGGTCCCTACTCCACCTAACTACTTTACAAGGATTATTGGTGAATGAGGTATGAAATGTCAAGTTCATTTATAAAACATGACTCTCCACTTGTAACTCGTAAACCACCCTCTTGCCACCTTTTCTTGAGGCAAGCTAAGCTTTGGGTCTCATTCTCAGCCCGCACACCTCTGGGTAATCTCCTGGCTTCACTTGCTAGCTCTGTCTAGACACTACATCCTTCACCCTGCCGTGGACGGTTTCTCCTTCAGTGCTTATACCAACAGCCTTAAATGCTTTGGTTCCTTGAGCTGCCATCATACTCCCTTGATCAGTTTTTAATCCTAAGCACGGGACACTGTGCTGCTGAGCCCTACTGACAACCAACGTCTTCAGTTAATCCTTCTACCTCCTTGGGAACATTGCTCCTCCAGTGCCTTCCCTTGTATACTGTGTATCTTCCCCCGCCTGACCTACATTTTCATTCTCCTGTGTGTTCTTATCGATAGTCCTCTTAACAACAACAGATTTTTTTTCCTGTTTCCTCTCATGTTGATGTTTTTGAATGACTTTTGTCAATGAGGTTTTAAGTCCTGATAATAGATATTGGCAGGAATGACTCCATAATAAATCCAGGAATATTGTTTATCGAACTTGTAGTGTCCGTAGCCATGCCTTCAAATCCTTTTCTTCCTGTGACTTAGTCCTTTGCCTATGTCTTCAGTCCTCACCTTTGTTCTCCTTGTAGATCCCGACTTTCCATTTGAGAGCAATCTATTATCCAGCAAGGGCCCCAGAACCAAAGAAATAGTTCTTTGAGAGGTGAATCAGTAGGTACTCTTTACTCAGCAGCTTCCTATTCTATTGTATGAATTTCATTCGACCACTCCACAGTCTCCTTCGATGGAAATAAGTGTTTGGGGTGGGGAGGGATGAATTTGGTTAATTTTGAGAGGGTTATGATTAAAGCTGGTATCCTCCCTCCCTGCCTTTTCTTTTTGTTTTCTTTTTCCCTTTTTTTTTTCTTTCCTTCCCATTATGTCACAGCATTTTTGTTAGAGGTGGTGTTGTTTTGCAGTATGGGGGATAAAACACAAGGACACTCTACCATTGAGCTACCTGCCAGCTTTAAAAACAAATTTTGAGGCAGGGTTTTGCTAAATTGCTCAAGCTAGTTTTGAACTTGGAATTCTCCTGAATGGCTGAGATTACAGGTATGTGCCACCACACCCAGTTAGCAAAGATGGGTTTTGAAGAGTGTCTTTCTTGAACAATGGTTCTGGTCCATGTTTTTGTTGTTGTTTTGTTTTTGAGATATTAGGGATTGAATCTAGAGTCTTTGAGCTATAGGCCTAGCTCTTTTTTATTTTTTATTTTGAAACAGGGTCTCATTAAGTTGCCCAAGCTGGATTCCAGCTTGTGATCCTTTAGCCCAGAGTGTTGGATCCTGTTTATGCAGAGTTTTGGTTTTTAAGCTCAAGCCCCATAAATAAAATTACAAAGAAGCAGCCCATGCCTTGTAGGGTATTTCTCCCTCCGTTCTCTTTCTCTTTCCCATTCTTCTGCCCTTTTTTCTGCCCTGTGGTTGCCAATGGTTCCTTGCTCAGCTTTACCTGTAGAAGTAACAACCACAAATGTATTGGACCCCCTACTAAAGGACAAGTTCCTCTTTCTCTTCTGGTGCCCAGGAAGCACATTTTAGAAACAACACAGTTGACTAAGAGTAACTGGAAGTCGAGAGAGGAAAATGTGAAGAGCTTGTTTGAGGCATAGAATTGTAGTTGTTGGCCCTCACAATGTTAGAAAGAAGTTGCCTGTTTCTCTGTTTCAGTGATTTTAGAAGCTTGGGTAGGATTCTTGTCTCTTCAAGATTCAAGGCTGGATGGTAAACTTTATATATTACTGCTTGCTGCATTTTGAAAACTGCATAGTAAACAAGAGAGAAAAAGTAATTAAGGAAGATGAAATAAGCAGTCTTTTCAGCATATGTAAGATTTCACTTCTCCATTGTAGATGCTTCTTGGACTAGACTTTCATCTGGCCTCTATGGGTCAGTCACCTCTGGCCCCACTGCTAAACTTGAACCCTGACACCATTTTAATGGGTTTAAGAATTGTCTGAGCTGCAGGTGCTGTGTAGCATCTGTCTCACTAATGAGCTTATTGGCTGTAAAAGAGAAGCTTTGGCAAAGACATTTCTCACCATCTGCTTCCAAGAAGGAAAAAAGGGAAGTAGTTTCAGAACAGGTGTACAAAGCTGAGTATTTTTTAGGTAGAAACTTGAATATCATGTGTGATGACAGTGACCTGCTTTCTGATTTTTGAATAATAAAATAACTTTTTGACAAAGATGAAAAGTGAAACTATAGAGCCTGCTTAAAGCTAGGAAATCACACGGATGATAAATAGCTCACGATAATAGGATATGAACTCAGCATCACAGAGATAAGGAGTGACTTACAATGTCACAGGTAAAGCTTGAGTTCATATTAAGGCAATCATTGCCTCTTGATTTTAGGACTTGCACTGTAGAGAGACAGTCCATTCCAAGCTCATGCAGTGTTGCAATGAACTAGGATAATTCCACTGTCTGATACTGGTCAATAACTGCCTGACTCAAATACTGGCTCCCTATCCTACTGTTTGGCCTATTCAAGATACTTAACTTTTCTGAGTATCAGTTTCCTGTTTTACAAAATTAGAACAGTAAGAGTAACTATTTCATGAAAATTGAATTAAAAATGTATTTAGAGCTATTAGAACAACAATTTATATAATAAATGTGTATAATAAGTGTGCTTAGTGGATGTCAGTTCTAGTAATTATTAATATGGTTATTATTATTGCAATGTCTTGGACCTATAAGGAACACATCCAATCTTTTTTTTTTTTGTATGACAATTACTTTGAAAATAACTGGATAGCCTCAGTCTCATGAGAACGCTTGTCAACTTAATTCCACAAAGAAGACAAAATGTTGTAGAAGTTTTTTTAAAAAGTTCAAAAACTAAAGTAGGTTTAATATGCCACAGCCAAAGTGGAGAACTGGACAGTAAAATATTTTTAGTATCTAAGTGATGGTGAGTTATTCCTGGAATTTCCATCCTCAAAAGAGAAATTTTAGCATCAGTCTAATAAGAAAATGGTTCTGAATGTTTAAATTTAAATTTAATATTTTTGCTGTGTTTGAAGATAATACTTAAGATGTGTGTGTGTGTGTGTATTTGTTTTAGTTGCTATGACAAAATACCCAACATTTACAATTTATGTAGCTCATGGTTTCACAAGATTTCATACCGTGTAATCCTGGGGCAGCAACAGTGTAGGTATATAGCAGAGCTATTGATCCCATTGCAAGCAGAAGCCAAGTGAGTCTGAAGACTCAGGCAAAGGATAGGGCTTTCCCTTCTTCTGTTCTTTAATAACCTTAAGCTGCTAGTTGAGCCTCATATGGGGGTGCCCCTCCATTATTTTCTGGCCCACAAGTCAATAAAAAAGCCTGAAAGCTCTTCCTTGGGCAACCCCCAATCTCACCAAGTTGATACAGCTCCTCTAGATCATCTACCCCTTCTGGTCAAGCTCTGCCTCCTGGTAAGACACAGTTCCAAATGCATAAGAATCTTGGGGGACACTCAGGATCCAAACCTGTAGCAACACATATATATGTCTATATAGTACTAATAGTTTTATGTATATGTGTATTTGTGTGTGTGTGTGTGTGTGTGTGTGTGTGTGTGTATCTTACATTTGAAATGTCATTTATGTGATAAAATTTTGGACATTTTAGAGTGTGAACATGATTTTTTTTCAGAATCATCTCAAGCCTGCAAAGCAAGCTGGGTATTTTCATTTGTTCGTAGGTGTTACTGGGAGAATATATTTGTCACTTCCAGAGGCTAGAGAGGATGTCCTTGCCTAGAGAACACCCATCTGTGACCTCCAGAAACCTTCCCACGCCTCCCCAGTAATGACGCCAAGGACTTCCTTTGGGGTTAGTTTTGGCAGGCTCAGGATCTGGGAGAAATGCATTGCCTACTCTAAGGGGGTTATAACCCCTTAACTGTGTTTATGACCCATTTTATTGCTGACTTCTGGCCTTCCTGGAGGAACCACTGTTTTCTTAGAGAATAAAAATCAATCTTTCTCAGCTTCTGGAGTTTGTTCACGAGGAAGATGACAGGACAGATCTTCATTAAACTGTTGAGGAATGAGGGAGGAGATTCCTGACAGGAATTAGGCTTGGGTGTGTGGCCTCCTTGGAGGCTTTTGTTTGGTTCTGTGGCTTTACCCTCAGTTAGCTTCTCTTCATGGAGAGGAGGAAGAATGCAGCTTTTAACTCTAGTTTGGAATTTCTATGTGATTCTCTTTTTTTTTCTTCCCATTCAAGACTGGACTAAAAGATAGAAGCCATCTTTGTGGAGTGATTTGAGGGTCTTGTGTCAAAGTTTGGTGTTTATATTGGAGTGCTGTGGATGAAGATCTGAGACAAAAATGGCTAGGAACTAACAGTTGTGCTTGACTCTGACTCTGTGGCTCTCCTTCCTCCCTGTTGTGTCAAGCGGAGGGCATGCAGAGGGGCTGTGCTGGAGCTTTGCCAACATGGGACTTATACTTGGCTCTGTCTTCCGTAGGCAGCTTCCCAGCCAGTGTCACAGAGTTGGTACTACCTCATGCAGGCTAAGTGGAAGAAACAGCAGAGCAAAGGCAGAGAACTCTGTACAGGTCTGGCACATCATAACCCTGTTCACATTTCCAAGGACATAAGGGGGCTGAAGTTTCTTTGTAGTTATCAGCAAGTATCCAACGCTTCTATTATAGCAGTCATGAAGCAACAAAAAATTCTAGAAGTCAGTGAGGAGGACTGGTTTTTAATCACTCTGTAAGAAAAGACTTAGTTGGTTTAGCCTTGAGATGTCGAACACATGCCAGAGCCTGTATACACAAGTGCACGTGCACAGATACATGCCTATATTCCAGGTGCTTTTGACTCATAGCTGGACCTCTGAATCCTGCCCTGCAGTCTGCTCTATGGTTCAGTGGAGTCACTTCAGAGGGAAGCCATAGGAAATGATTAAATAGACCCCAAGGTAAACGTCTTATTCATAGTCTCTCCTGCCATCTTCCTTGCCCGAACATGATCACTCAGGCTTGTTGTGGTCTGCTTTCCACAAAGGTAGAAGGAAGTCTACTGCACAGTTCTAAGTGTGAGGCCAGCTAATCATGGGTCATTGGTGGGCATTGGAGGAGGTGCTAATAGATGGAATGCCTGGGTAACTTCTGCCCTGGAGAGCCAAGCTTAAAAAATAACAGCTGGCACACCTGAAATAATTAGCCACCAATTAAGAGCTAACTAAATCATGTGCTGCTGACCCAGGGTTCGCATTCAGAGTCAGTGGGGGCAAATTTATGGACGCTGTCCTCAGTACCCAGTGTTATGGCTCACTGAAAGACTGAGCAGTATTGCAACAAATACTTTAATAAATTCATGTAGCAACTTTTCTATTTAAAAACTTAAACCAGTTTTAATTTTGAGGTGGGAGAGGGAGAGAGACAGAGAGGATACAAGTGCATATCCCTAGTCTCATAACCCAACATACTTCCTTTATCGAAGACTGAAATTTCTCTGGTCTGTCCAGTGTCCATCTCTGCATCAGCACACAGAGAATGTTCAGTGAAGATGAACACCTGCCGTTGGTACTTACTGTTGGAATATCCTGACCTTGTGAAGAGTGCCAGGCAAGCGCTACTCCTGTGCCAAGTTCTCTGCTGCATTATCCCATTGAATTTTCCTCACAGTGCCTGGAAGAGGTGGTGGTAGGCTGGGCCTTAGCATAGGTGGGTAATGGAAAGAGAACTTAGGGCATCTCACTTCTGAGGTATAGATACTTCCATTAGACCACAGAGTCTTCTGAGGTAGAATGAGGGCACAGCGGAGGGTGCTCAGGTCAGAGTGCATCTCCTGCCTGGACTGTGATCCTCTATCCCCTTTCCCTGCTGTGGAATATCAAAGCTGCCTACCTCTACAGAGAGCCTTATTATCCACAGTGCATCAGTGCCAACTAGTTCTGTGGCTTCTGCCGACCTGCTTTTCAGGTAAAACAAGCTCACCTGTTGGTACTTGTGCAGCTCAGAACAGTTGGCACCAGGCCCATTTGAAGTAAGATGGACTAAAGCTGATTCAGGCTCTCCTGTCTAGGATCCCACCTGCTTCCCTTCTGTCTCTCCCACTAAGCACTTAAGCCACAGGTAGGCTGACTGATCTGCACTTTCAGTCTGAGCTCACTGGATGTTTTCATTTCCTAGAGAGCTTCTGTAACAAATTACCACAAACTACATAGTTTAGAACAACAGAAGTTTATTCTCTAGAAATCCAAAATGGCCTAGAAATCCAAAATAAACATGTCAATAGGGAATCTAGTGGGGGCTGGCAGTCCTTGGATTGTGGCCACATAACTCCAATCTCTGCTCCATCTTCCCATGACCTTCTCCCCTTTTATCTTTGTGTCCCTTCTTATAAAAACACCAGTAAGTGGATGTAGGGCCCATCCTAGCTATGTATGACCTTGTTTTGATCAAATAATGTGACATTTCAGTTCTGGGGGTGAGAACTTCAGCTTGTTTCTGGCAGGGGTGGTGGGACACAGTATAACCACTGTACTAGATATGTAAGTGAGCTTTTAATCACCATAATGAAATATGTGTGATAATCAACTTATGAAAAGAAGATTTTGGTTTATAGTTCTGGAGATGCTGATCCACTACCAATTGGCCCTGTTGCTTGGGACTTGTGGAAAGGCAGCACCTTAGGGCAGGAGAGTGTACATGAGCAAAACTGCCTGCCTCGTGACTGAGAAGCACAAAGAAGAAGAGAACCAAGGTTCTGCAATCTCAAGGCATGTACCCAGTGATCTAAAGATCGTCCACTAAACTTTAGCTTATAAAGGCTCTATCATTCCCAGTAACAGGGACCTTAAACACCTGCACCCTTTGGGGCACTTACCCAGCCCCCACCTCTTAGCAGTACATCAGTATTTTACAACATCCAAGTACATGAGGGTTTTGGGGGACACTCCACCTCCAAAGCATAACGAATGTTTTAAGTCAATTCAGGTCATCGAGGAAGCCACAACAGTGCAACTAAAGATGCTCACAGAAATGGATTCCAAAGTTGCTTGAGAGAGTGGCAAGAACAATGGCTGTATTCGGAGCAGAGTATTTTTAAGAGGAATAATGGCTGTGTAATACTGTAATGTTAGTGTAACTTTTTAAATTTTAAGTATTCACCATAGTTTTGACCCATGTGTCATAGCCATATTAAGATTTGCTTCAAGATTATCCAAAGTTGATAGGGGTCAAGTGGAACAAGATTTGAATGAAGTGATAATTATTGAAACTCGTGATATGTGAGGGTTTGCTATTGCACTTATTTCTTCATTTTATATGTATTTGAAATTTTCCATGACCAAAGTTTTTAAAAAACAGTTCTGTAAGTATTCTAAAAGGAAGTAGATCAGAAAGTCTGATAACACAGTGGGTAGAGGAAGCATTCTATGTCCATGTCTAAATTAAATGGTCCATTTTCTACATGAATTGTGCTTACCTACTGGTCCTGATAGACCTGCCTATGCTGGGGCCCGGCAGGCAAGCTGAGGAGGTGGGGTGGGGAGGAGAACAACTGAAACAACTTGTTTTTTTTTTCCAGAAAGCAGTTACCATCCTCCACTGACACTGTTCAGAGTGCTGGAAGCAGGTATGGTTGCCACCCCACATTTGAGCAGAACTCTGCAGTGTACGAAAATGTTCTATATATGTATCTTTCTGTTAATCTTCAGTTGAGTTTAATTAAATACATTAGGTCCCTCACCCAAGGGACCAGGAATCTGGAACTCCACCTATGACTTGACCAAAGCAAGTAGCACAGCTGGGGTTCAAACACCATCTTGGAAAACCCTTGCTGTTTCTTCTCTATTCCTGACTACACACAGCAGCCAAACCAAGTGCTTGTATTGCTTAGCTCTGTGTTAGCAGATTGAACTGTATTCCATGCATAGACTTCTTCCTACATACCATCAAATGTAATTGAGAACTAGAAACAACACGTATCTCATCAGTGGTGATCCCATTGGACAAGATGGCTCTGATTTTTAAAGGACAGGATAGGGGACAAATACTAAATAACCAATAAGCATCTACTAAATTCTAGGCACTGTGCTGAAAGTTAGAGTCAAAAACTGGGATGTTAGTCAAAGTGGGAGGAGAGGAGTTAGTTTTTCTTCCTTTTTTTTTCAATACTTAGAGTAAAATGCATAGCATCTACTGGACGCTAATTCCCCTAAAGAAATGAGTCACTCTTCTTTCTCCCTGTGGCAGTCTGCCCACCCTCAACTTCCTGTACCCTCAAAGCTTCACTTACTTGAGCGATGTGTAGGGAGAGGTACAGGGAGAAAGAGAGGTAAGGAAGTGACAGGAGAGGAAGAGGTGGGGAGAGAGGAAATGGGTAAGGATCTGGCTCAAACTATGGGATGCTTCTGTACCGGTGTTAGGGGAAACACAGTTCAGTGGACTCATTCTGAAGGTCCCTGCTTTTTACAGGAGAGTCTACTGAGGAGACAAGAAGGTGTTGACTCATTATCTCCGGATAGTTTTTCTAAGAAATCATTCTGTCAAATCATTCCTTGCATAGTGTTTTAGACCTTTTTTCATTTTTCGGTGTCAAGGTCTCACGTATGTTGCCCATGCTGGTCTGCAACTTGCTAGAGGCTGGCCTTGAACTTTGCAGCCTCTAGGATTACTGGTGTGTACCACCATGCCCCTCAATGACCTTTTAAATTCTTTTTTTTTTTTTTTTGAGACAGGGTCTCGTTCTGTAGGCCAGGCTGGTCCTGAACTCACTATGGAGCCCAGACTAGCCTTGAAGAGTCAGGGCAATCCTCCTGCCTCAGCCTCCCAAGTGCTGGGATTAGAGGCGTGCGCCACCACGTCCAGCTTATGTGGTGCTGAGGAATCAAACTCAGGTATTTAGCATTTGACTTAGCGCTTGCTGAGCAAGCGCTTTAACCACTGAGCCGTTTCTCCAGCGTCAATGACCTTTTAAATTCTAAGGAAGCATGCAAGGAAAGCTATCTATAGCTAAGTGTATTATTGCTTAGTGTAACTGGTATATTAATATTACGTGAGACATGATACAATACATTTTGTGTGTACAGTGTAGACTGTTCATCTCTTGTGTAATGAGTTCAAATGTAAGTACCTCTTAGCATTGCTTCATTTAGCAGTGTAACAAGGAATGTACCCCTAGAGAAAAACCACACAGTTTGGGGGTTATGATTTCCTTTATTGGTAAGTAAAAGGGAGGTATTGTATGAGCCACTCTCTCAGAAACCTCTGTAGTATAATATCATCTTACTGTTTTTAATGATTGAGATTTGTTAGTTGTGTGTATTTTTTATTAAACCTTTTTTATGCACGAAAGTTATAGAAAGCCAATGTGAAGGATTGAAATTGATCCCCTACTATGGCATTGTTCCTCAGGGAAATGGGATGCTGCTTTGAGGATGCATTTAAGCAAAGATCAGGGTTGCCAACAGAGTGTTTACTTTGTCAGTACATCATCCTGAGGCATTTATCATGCCTTACCTCTGTGCTAGGTACACACAGAAGTTGCTCTCACTCTGTAAAAATGGGGATAACAGCACTTGATGAGGAGGGTTGTGGAGGGTATGGCTTATTTGAATCATCATAGACAAAGCAATAAGCAAAGGCCTGACACACAGCAAATGGTCAGTGAGTGTTGGATAAAGTTGTTGCATTATTGTTAACGTAATTACTTGATCTTTACCTGAGAGGACATTCCCCATTCTGTATAACAGTAATTAAGGAGGCTTGACAGCGAGAGCCAGAACAGGAAGCCAGGCATTCCCACATAGTCATTAAGCTCATTTCTTGATTCTGACTTTGGAGTAGCTATTTGATGTGTCTGTTTTATTTTATACAGAAAACTGCAAATATATAATTAATGTTTTTAAAGTGTCAACCAGCACATCCTAGTTATACTTTAACCCTGAGTATATTATTTTTAAAAGGGTATTCAAGTATGCTTTAGATACATAAAAATTCTGACCTATATACGTAAGAAATTGCTAAGAATAGTTTCCTCTGGGGAATGGGACTGTTGTTTAGGATAACAGAGAGTTTTTACTTTTTATTTTATACTCTTACATCCTACATGAAATCTCTTATGATGAATTTTTGTAAGTTCTTTTGTAAGTTCAAAAAATTTTCTTAAAAAGAGGGAGAAAAATACAATATCCTTTATCTAAAGTCACATTTCCCAAACTCAGAATATCCTCTTGAGTCAAACCAATAAACACATACTTTGGGGAAAAAATACATAGCACACTAAGTCCCAAGCTACAGTAAAGAAGCTTGTACTTATTTTCACTTTCATTATATGTAAGAACATCTCACAGAACCCTATGCGATGATACATCATGTGGGAAAAGGTATAGATATTTAAGAAAAGTTGACCTGACCTTACTAACATCTCACAGAATTCTATCCCTTGGAATATCAGCTTTGGAAAAGCTATAGAAATTTTAGGAAAGGTGACCTGGCCTTAGATTAGCTGGAAGAGAAAGAAAGGTGAATGTTTAGGAATGCTGAAACTAATTCCCTTCCTAGTAGTCACAGAAGACAATATGAGGCCTTGAGTTTAATCAAATCTGGCTAAAAATCCATCCGGAGTCTTTGTTCACTGGATGACTGAGCACAAGCCAGATTGCAAACCTCTGGGTCTCAAATATGCTTATATGTGAAGAAGAAAGAATGATACCTCCCTCCTAGGGACAGTTTAGGATTATCTGGTCCATTTTGGGTACTGGTGTTAATTCTCTCTCAGCTCCATCTCCTTCGCATTACTGCTGTGTGACTTGGCTTATGAACATCCACTTACCCAGACAGACATTAGTGAAGGAACCCACCACTGGTGAAAGGCTCTGTGAACAAAAGCCGTATCAGGATTTATTGGTTGCCCAGCTATCTGATAACATGTTCTTGCATTTGCAATAGGAATCCATTTCTAATATCTCCATTTATAGAGTGCTATTTCCAGACTGTGAACGCAACAGAGTTCACAGACCTTGGAAGACTTGAAAATCCTGGTTCTCTAAAATCTAGTCTAGCTATTGGACTGTACCAGTGCATTCTTTAGAAAACATCCTGGCTTGCTTGCTCCAGCTTCTTGCAGACCTCTGGCCAAAGGTAACCCTTCACTTTGTTTTTCTGTGCCTGTGTTAGTAATATGACACATCAGAGACAAGTTATAAGTTAAATTTAAAGGAGCGCGTAGTAAAGCATTGCCTCTCAAAATAACCTTTGTGTGACACTGGAATCTAACCACCCAAGTGTTGTCTGCCTCCTGTAAGTACCCATGCCCCGGCAGACAGAGCTCAACGTTCAGGAAGTAATAAAAAAAGGAATCAGAACAGAGATCGGAGGCACAGCCTGGGAAGAATCTGCCGTCGACGCCTGGCCTCCCCCTCCTGGGTGTGTCTGCCTGGGAAGGCCAGTGAGTAACCTGCTCATTTTTTTTTTCCATCTTGGCCCTTCCCACCCAGACGAGAGCACTGAGTGGCAGACGGGCAGGCAGACGGCAGTGAGTCCTGTTCCAGCATGCAAGGAGCATACCTCCACCAGCACCCACGGCCTGGACCCTTTGCTGCTCCCACCCCGTGCTGGAGGCAGCCAGAGCCCCGGCCAGGGTCCCCAGGGGGCCTCTGCTCCCAACGGTAAGGGCTGCCGGCTACAGGACCCTTTCATTCAATTGATTTGCATTACTGTTGGCTTTTCTTCTCAATTGTGTTTGTTTAGATGGGAGAGTTTTTGAGAGATCTAAAGGTTCTGGTTGGTCTGGTGGGTTAGTTCTTGTTGATCCCAAGACAAGGAAATGTCTTTCTTGAGCAAGGTTTGTTAGAATTTGTGAACTGATAGCCTGGGTTTGGAGCAAAACTTAATGTATTAATTACCTCTGATTGTTATAATTTACCCTTTTGGCCCCACGAGGAACAGGAATCACACTGCTCCCCAAATAGATTTTGAAGAAAAAAATACTAAAAATTGTGGGGTTTGGAATACTCAGGGGCCCTGTCTAAGTGTGCCCTAACTGTTACCATAGCTTTAAAATAACATGACATTTTGCCTCAAGACAAGCACACAGTAAGGCTTGTTAAAAAAGGTTTCAGTGTGGAACAAGAGATACCAGAAGTAGGGTTTGAAGAAAAGCGTTAAAAGATAAGTTGGTCTAATTAAATATATATGTAAAGATGGGAGCATTGGATTGAATCTGTAGCACTCTGGGGAGAAAAAGTCCAGTGTTCAATGTGGGATTCATGTGGTATTTAAGGGACAAAACTGAGATCTTTTTGTACAGTGTGTTGAGAATTCTTTGAGAAGAGGGTCGGAAGGCAAGTGGAGGAGGCCCAGGAAGCAGGTTTTTTTTGCATGGGGCTCATGCCAAGGACTTCTCCCTCAATTGCTGTGGGTGAGAGAGTAATTCAGAGTCATCAAGTGCTGCATTGTTAACAGGCTTCTGTGTTTCAAATATTTATTTTAAACACAAGCTGTAGATTGTGCTGGAATGTGAAAGACTAAAACTGCTGCCTCTGGTTCCTGGACTAGCCCAAACCTTAATAACCTAGAAAGAATTCAAGAAAAATGCTGGAGGAATGGTGAGGTAAAGTTTACTGGTACCACGCTACTACAATGTTTGAGTCACCTCCTCTTTTGACAGCCCTGAGGAGTGAGAAGGTACTGAGCCATGGGGAAGTGGCATAGGAAACTGGAATAGAAATTAGGCACACCAGGGACTCCCCTGTCACCCATGTGGATGTGTGGCTGTGCCTGGGGGTCTCTGCAAACGCAGTGTGGGCTCATTCTTGATGCTTCTGAATAGGCCACTTAAGGATTCTCTGGAAGGTGCAGCTGATGCTTAATTTACTTGATTTTTTTGGAGCTGAAGTGAATAGCAGCTAAAAAACAGTGTACCAAGAGGGCACGTAAGAACTTTCTGGAATGTAAGAAGAGTATGGAATTGGCTGTGTGTGTGTTAGAATAGGTAGGGGCACAGGCAGAGTGCATGCTCTTCTTCTCAGCTCATGAAAAAAACATAGAATGAAGCTGGACACATCTTCCCAGCACTCTATAAGGCTGAGGCAACAGGATCACAAGTTCTAGCTTTATCTGGGCATTTTAGGGACTTAGAAAGACCATGTCTCAAAATCAAATCAATAAAACACAAAAAAAACAAAACAAAACAACAAGCTGAAGATACAGCTCAATATGAAAGCCCTGGGCTCAATCCCCAGTATCACCAAAAGAAAAAAATGAACCAGCAGTGTCACTGTTCTGTGCAGATGATGATAGCAGGAGAAGTTGGTTCACTTACCAGTTTGATTTTCTCTTGGCTAATTAAAAACAGATTGCTGGCTGCCCAGTCATCTATCTCATTAGAAGGTGACCCAAGAATTCCACTTGCTTTCAGGCCAAGTGATCAAGAAATGGAGGCAGGAACCATGATGATGATCTTTCCCTGGAGGGTTATGACTTTACCTGGAAAATTGTCCTTTTCTAGTTAGGATTCCAAAGCAGATGGGCATGTGTCTCGCCATCCATGGAGTTACCAACAGTGATAGTCCTGATGACTCTTAAACACCTACACATGGGCTGCCCTACATGACAACATCACCGTACCTCCGAAATTTGCTTCTCTCCCATATCCAGCATTCAGGAGCAGGATCTAGAGTGGGCAGTGATTTCTTCCACTGATGGCCAGTTCTGTATGCTTTCATAACTTCTAGGCTTTCATCATAAGCCAAATTGAATGCGATGTCTGTTTCTACCAGGCTTTTTCAGTGCCATCTTTGTGGTGAATTTAGCATGTTTTTATGTCACTGCATTTTGTATTCAGTCTTTTTGGAGAGTTGTATTTAAGCGGTGATCCTATTAAGCATATTTTAAAAACTGGACGTCTAAGTGGGAGCTAACGTGCACACATTGGTCTGCTTTGTCTGTAGCGTGCTTTCTCCTTACCACTCGGTGATTTCCCTCCCAAGAACCTTCAGGCTCTACCTAGTTGGGGCTGTCAGTCTGCAATCCTGTATTTCAGGTTTCTGGGATTCTTTTCTCTTTTACCCCCTTCCTGTCTCAGACCTCACAAGTAGGTGTTTGAGGAATTTGAGTGGAGCTAACCAAAAGGTCAAATTTTTCTAAAAAACAGAAAGCAGCACCTTAATTGTACTGATACTATCTATAACAGCTATTAGTTGTATTCACTGTTGCTAGCTGGACTGGTGGCACAGGCCTTAATCTTAGCTCTCTGGGAGGCTGAGGCAGGAAGATGACAATATCTTTCAAGCCAAGTTTGGGCAATTTAGCAATCTAACATGACCCTGTCTTTAAATAAAAAATAAAAATGATCTGGATATGTAGCTCAGTGTGAGGGCCCTGGGTTCAGTTCCTAAAATACTAAATAATTAATTAATTGCCAAAAACCTGCTTCTGGGTCTCAGCCAGGCTGCATACACCTTGTAGCCCAGATTAGGAAAAATTGTAGATTCAGCTCCCAATAGTGCAGTTCCTAAGTGTTAACTGTCAGTAAGGTTAAGTAAAGCGAGGAGGTTGAGAGACAAGCACTTAGCCTGATTTTGAGACAGGATCTTGCCAAGGTGCTAAGTTACCCAGGGTAAGCTCAAATTTGCAAACTTCATGCCTGCATCAGTGGGCTGAGTTTGAGACTCAGATATTGAGGATTAAGTAAGATATGTGTGAGTGTGTGCACTTGCGTGCGTGAGTACAGGTAGACATAGAAATGAGGAACATCAGATGAAGCTTTAAAGTGAGTACTACTTTTTTTGAGGTAAGATTGAAAACTTTGGCTCTTGCTTAAATGTCTCATTTGGCTGGAGGTGATATTTTTCTTGTTATATACTGTGAAGTATGTTGATAATAGTTATTTCCTTCTTTAAATCAATTCCTTTGTACCATGGTATTGTGGCTCCTCTTATCAAATGATGGACTGTCTTTTTCTAACCCCTGAATCTAGGCTTGACTTTACTGCTTACTTTGGCCAATGGAATGCATAGAAGTAAATGTGTGTGTTCTCTAGCCTAAGACTTAGGAAGCTTCACACGCTTCTGTTCACCCTCTTGTGATCCACCTCAGTCATCTTGTAGACAATCCTGGGTACCATTGCTGAGGCTGACAAGTGACGCTATATCAGACATGTGAAGGAGGCGTGCTAGACCAGCCAACTGTCCACACTTGAATGGGCCCAGCAGAGACCAGACAAACCCATTCACACACAGACTCAAGCCATAATAAATGCTTATTTATTTTTAGCTACTTAGTTCTGGGTGGTTTGTTATGCTATGGAAAACTGATACATTTGTTTAGCTGGGCTTGGTCCCTGTGCTCACTTTTGGGTCTATTAATGTCATCACCAAGAGTTCAACACATCAAAAGAGATACAATCAGTGAGTAAAGGGCTTCTATTAAATGGAAGGAGGGAATCTTCAGTTTTTGTGATTGTCAGTATTAGGGACATTGTTAACATAGCACTAGGCCTTTGTGCCAGCATATTCCATAAAGTATCTGTGGATGAACAGTAGGAACCTGCAACTGTTCTGGTTTAGATTGAAAATGTGCCCCAAACATCACATGTCTTGGAATGTGATTGGATCATGGGGTGCCACTTTCAATCAGTGGATTCACTGAAGGATTTGTAGCTGACTTGCTGTTAGGAAGCGGGGCCTGGTTGAAAGTGGGTCCTGGGAACTGACCTAGAAGAATGTGTTCTTGTCCCTAGCTCCTCGCTTGTCTTTCTGCTTCCTGGCTAGAGTTGTGCATTATTTACCACAGTATTTCTTAGGGTTTAGATCCTGGTGTGGGCTCATATATCTTAAGCATTGGGAATGTAATAGGACCTGCTTTTGAGAACCTTACAGTCTGATGAGAAAAATTATCAGAGCTCTATTTCTTGCCATAAATTAAGAAAACAGTGTTTTTAACTCAGAAACTATAGGTGAAATTGTATTGTGGTAAATCAGTTGTTGCTACAATAATGTTATGTTACAAACAACTAGAAAATCTCAATAGCATATAGCAGTGTGCGTTTCTTAACCCTGTGTCTACAGATTGAAGGGAGAATCAGTTGATTTATAGGCTGGACTCAGATAGGAATGGCCTTACCCCATAAAGTTCCTTGTCCTACCCCTGAGTTTACCAGCTGCTATCTTGAACGTGTTCTTCATACGATGTTGGCAGGAACAAGAGTACAAACCATCTGTGCAAGTTCATTTTAAGCTTCTAACTGTAGCATTAATCTCTGACCATCATATTGGTCAAAACAGTTCAGATGGCCAACCCCAGTGTCAAAGAACACAAAAATCCAATTTTTTAAGATTAAGAAACAGCAAAGGGTACAGATACAGAAAGGGGTGAAGGAATATAGATGTCATTAGAGTAATCTCCCCTTTTGCAAGGAGATGGGGAGGGGCACATGATGAAGTTGTTCTTTTTCCTTCTTTGGAAAGATTTTGGAGTCTTAGCTGGACTCCACACTAATAATAAGCCAGAGCTAGTCTGTTTCTTCTAACATGGACATAAACATGAGACTCACTACTCTTGTGATCTACCTGATGGAATTTCAAAGGGAAAGAAATGCCCGAAAGTATCTCCAACTTGATGGCTGCAGAGATGCCACTGGAATCTCTACAGAATGCCTCCATTTCTGTTTTACCCCGTTGTCTCAGTTGTCCACTGTGCACTTCCAGGAGGAGTCTTACTTGAGTGGAATTATTACTTCAGATCACACGCTGTTCCTCTGTTAGCATCTCCTTTTTCTCAGATGAAAAGTAACCATTTCCCATCTAGTCAGAATCTGCGAACATTTTCCAAAATTGTAGCCCAATATTGCAGTGGTTAGAGGAAGTTTGGGTCAACATCCTTTTGTGGTAGCTCATCTTTCCCTGTTTGCTTGAAGCCTCCGCCTCTCTTGTTGAGGTTGAACATAGGATTGAGATTTTCAGACATTCTTTAGAGCAGAAACCATATTTTATAGTGATACTTATAAAAAATAATAACAGAGCACTTTATTTCAGGCCACATACTTACAGGCTTTGCCATTAATGATGCCTCCAGATCTGTGTGATGCATCAGATTTACCTCTACAGAAACTGAGGTGCAAAGGGTTGTGTAACCTTCCTGAGATCACATGTAGTGGCCAACTCAGATCAGCAGTCTGTCTTTCTTGTACTTTCAACTTTTGCTTGGCAATGCGATTGATGCTGTCTTGTTCTACAAAAAGCTTATCAGGATAGCATTACCTACTGAGCTTATCCTCCTAAGAAACCCTGCCTTTCTAGTGTTTGTGCTCCGTGGGAAACAAGGAAGTCTAGCAGGGAGGTGTTTGACAATATGAAGTTTCCATTTCTTTCCCATGTGAGGGAAAGAAAGCCATATTGTAGGTCATTTCTAAGTCGAAGTTCCTTCCTTCCTGCATTGACCACAGAATTGGAGTGAGGACTGTTACAGGACTTCTCTCTTCCTTGTGGTGTTTGTACTGTTCTTCTCACCTATCATTTCTGTTGCCTAGTGACTGGAATGGAAGATAATAGCTTGGTGTTTGACAATTGCATGGAATAGCTCTCTGATAGATTCTGCTATCTATTTTATGTAAAAAAAAATAGGTTTAATTAAACAACTCATTTGAGCTAATGCTTTTATATGAGTCATGAAAAGATCAATGCAGGCATTTCTTGTAATGTTGTTTTGGTCAGATCTATACATGCATATGTTACTGGACGGGATCCAAGGAGGTCCCCAAAGAGGATACAGGGAATCTAGGCTCACCCTGCTCAGAGTAAACCCACTGGCTTCTGTCACAGAGAAAGAATTTTAGGGCATAATCAGTAAGAGGCACAGGAAAGATTTGCTTAGGAAAGGAAAGTACACTTTCAAATAGTAGTGAGAATCTGCATGAGATAGAAAAGAATGTATCTTAGCCGAAGATGGGTACACTTATGAGGATTTGGGGATTTAAAAAAAAAAACCTTTAAAACTCATGAATCTGGAGAAAGGGGGATTTAACTTGCAGATAAAAGGCCCCGGGGGAAGGGCGATGGCCCATTCATAGGTGATAGCTATCACATGGGTAAAGGAAAAGGCAGAAGGATTTGGGGGTGTTCCTAGGATGGGTATCTCCGTCTGGGACTTTTTCATTTGATGGGCTATGTTAAAGTATACTCTGTTAGCCAGGTTTTGTGGCACAGGCCTGTAATCCTAGCACCCTTAGAGGCTAAGGCAGAATGATTGCAAATAAGAGAGCCCAGTCAGGAAAACCTAGAGACCCAGTCTCAAAATCAAAAACAAAAACTGAGCTGGGGGTGAAGCTTAGTGTGAAGGCCCTGGGCTCTTGATCCTCAGTACCACAGTCCATCAGTCCATTGGCAGCACAGCATTTTCATGTGTTGGGCGCTTAGATGTGCTGTCCTCTGGAGAGCAGCTTCCTGACAATGGGGATTGTTAGGAGAAAGTGCAATTTGCAGGTGAAAGGCACAGGTCCAGAGCCTATTACACACTTTGTTTTTAAGACCCTTAGGATTTTTTTTCCCTTTAAACTAGGATTGTATTCTGAAGCTGGAGCCTGTATTAAGAATATAATTTTAAAATTATGATTTTCATCATCTCCTTTCTATTTATAAGTTGATATCTTTACTAAAAACATCATGTTGCTACATAATATATTCTTCTGAAGCAATAATCTAATATCCCACCGCCAAGAGCCATGTCTGCCTTGCATCAAAAATCTAGGAGCCAGCATAACAGAATCTAGTAAGTATTGAATGAATAAAAGAATGAGTGAATGCTGCGAAGACAGCATCCAGCTCCTAAGAAGAATTTGCAGTTCTTAGGTTTTTCTGCCCCTGAGAAAAGGCCTTGAAGGGTTAATGTTCTCTGCAGGAGCTGCAGGGATTTGGATATGGATCTCTGCAGAGCTGCTTGAATCACATTCTTTCTGCTACTATAGCAACAGGTTGAGAAGTCTGCCAGCACGTCGCCTGCCTACATGGAAATGCCCCAGTGCAGGCGACTTCATTGTCTGGGGACAACTTTATTTTTCCTATGATGTTTCAATGAAACAGCTTCTTCACAGAGACAAAGAGGTGAGCACAAAGCAGGGGCTAAGAAGCTCAAAAAGGCAGAGGGAGATCTTGTCTTGATTGCAGGGACACCTCCAACCTTTTGTTCCTTGAAGAGGTGCCAAGGGGGTTATTCTATTATCAGTGGGATCTTTTTGTTCCTTCTTCATGAAGCATCTCTTCTGAGAGATATCCTCCCCTCACACACACATTTAGAGGTCTTTCTCTGAATATTAATGCTAACTAATATAGGGGTAGTTAAAGCTCTTGGATTATTGGTTGTGCTACCTCTAAGGTTGGAGATTTTTGTCTGTATTCATCAGGCCATCTAACCAACACTGTGCCTGCATTGTTTACTGAGAAGAAAAGTTAACCAATAATGAGAACTAGAGGTGTTCTTTTTTACTTGATATAGCAGCGTGATAAAGAGTAGAAGGAAAAAGGGAAAGCCACAGAGGAAAGTTACTTAAGGAGAATTAAATTCCCAGGAGCCTTCACGAGCACTTCAAAGATGCCTAGCCCAAACTAAGCATGCTGGTTATCCCAGCACTATGAGAGCCTGAGACAGGAGGATTGCAAGTTCAAGCCCAGCTTATACAATTTAGTGAGACCTTGTCTCAGAATAAGAAAGGGCTAGGTATGCAGCATACTTCAATCTCCAGGACCAACTTAAAAAATAAATAAATACTGCTTAGCCTAGTATTCAGGGTTGCTGCTCCTTATTTCTGTGAGGGGTAAAAAAGCTCTGGTGAGTAATAATCAAAGCTTAGGGATAATTGTAGTACTTTCTGGGAAAATCGGTGAAATGGATGGGCTTTATCATGTTAGATTACGTAATCTTATTACTACAGGACCATCATCACTCCTACTCCCCTTCTCACTTTGCACACAAACAAGGAAATCTCACTCTTTGTTCCTGGTTTACAAATACATTCTAAAATACTGAGCCTTTCTTTAGAAACAGGTCTAAATTCTATTATTAAAAATTGAACTTTAGAAATCTTTTATGCTCAGCCCACTATATACCATTTGAGTATAGAATAAATAGAATGAATATGAGTCAAGGTCCCATCTTTACAGACTTGAAGTCCCTAGTGTCCCCTGAAGGGGGACTGTGAAGTTAGAAGGTTCTGGGCTGGGAAACACGTGCTTGGGGGTCTAGTCCTAGCCAGGAGTGGACTTGGGCAGCTAATCTGGAGATTTAAATTCTATTATATGTACAATGAGAGAATTAAAGGAGATTTCCAGGATTTTTCCTACATCTCTCCCCACACATAAAAAAGTAGTAACCTCATTGTTTGAAAGTACAGCAGCTGGGCTTGGTGGTACGTGCGTGGCTTCCCTGCTGCTGAGCAGACTGACGAAGGAGGAAAGCAATTTTGAGGCCTGGACAATTGAGTAAGACTGTCCAAGTGATAGGGCTCAAGATGTAGCTCAGTCATTGAGCACACCTGGGTTTCATCCCCAGTACTGCATGTGTGCACGTATGCATATATGCACAAAACCAAACAACAATAACAAAAAACCCCACAAAAAAACAGGCTTAACTTTACTGAAAACTTATAATTTGCAAGACACTGGAAAGCTGTTTGCCTCTCCCCAACTCTCAGCCACCTTTAGATGTCAGTTAAACTTGGCTTCCCAAGGAGAGCTTGCACTAACACCCAGGCTGGGTTGCAGCTCTAGGTCTGTCTGCCCTGACAAGTGTGTTCTCCCCTATACCCAACTTACCCCACAGTTTGTAGCGACCTACTTCATTCTTTTTAAAATACATTTTCTTTCTTACATGAGACGGAGGACTGGGGGCAGGCGCCCATCTGGTGGCTTCCCCTTGTGTCTGTGTAGAGGAGCTGAAAGACTGAAAGTGTTGCCTCGGGTTTTTATGGAAGGCCCAAAGCTGGTGTATCACAGTCACTGCCCTTGAGGATCTTGAGATTTACCTTCTCTGCTTTTGGTCTCTTACCTTCCCCACTTGGGACCAAATACATTGTAAGCTGTGGGAAATTATAACAGAGACCGAGGATTCTTGTCCTTGTCTAATTGTTAAGCAGATTTTCATTTTCTTTAATTGAACAAGTAAGTTCTTGTGGCAGAATGTATAAGAAGAGGCCCTCAGGCCTTGGGAGAGTACACACAGGCAAGTAAGTGGTGGACAAGTAGAAGGAGAGGGAAGCGGGGAGCGGGGGGAGGGGAGAGGGCGAGCAGGCAAGGAGGAGGAACAGAAACACAAACGCGTGAGCTTATGCCTTTTTAATTAATTTGCCCTTGGGGTTCTTTCTTATTTGACCACTAAACTTTGCGAGCAAGGACGTGTTTCTTAAATGGAATTCTTGCTGGTAGTGTTGAGTAATGGCACAAAGAGCTTGCTAACAAGAGATAATTACGTACACAAAAATAGCAAACTGGACTGGACTCCAGAAATTATTTTTGCTTTAAAAAGAAAAGAATTGGCAAGTTCCTGTAAATGAGCACAGTGTATTCAGTACAAGCAAATGCAGCAGAGCTAGGCTTTACACCAGTCACACACAAACAACCAGGGGCAATTTTGATTCTAAGCAGCAGAGAAAGTCCAGGGAAGAGTAAGAAGAATTCCTTAAGTTGATGGTGTGATGGCTGTTGCCTCTAGGAGCAAAAAAGAGGCTGGGGGGACCTGCGGAGGAGTTGATTGAATTGGAAGACATGACCCCTTTTGGTTTTAACTGAATTTGGGATTTGTAGAGCAAGCGGCATAGGGGAGTGCTGCTAAATTAAGTTTCAGTAGAAGGCATAAAATCTCCAGCTTCAGAAAGCCCAGGCATCCTTCATTAAACTTGCAAACTGATGCAGATAAGAGCGGGTGAGACAGGTTAAGGTTTCTCTTCCACCTCCTCTCCCTGAGAGTTCAAGTTTAATGACAAGGGACAGTTTTCTCTGTATGGTTGTTGTTAGCCCATTCCTCACTTGCACCCACAGACCGAGGGTGTCTGCAGCTTGCCTTCAATCTTCAATGAGATGAACTCCAGCCAGATTCTGTCCTTCCCATAACCATTGCAGGAAGAGTGGCTAACTTAATCACATAATCTCTATTCTTTACAGAGAGGAAGAAATTTTAGACAAGAATGCAAGGTGTGCCTTGTGGGCTTTGTACCTATATTGCACAAATGCTGTGTGCACACACATATGTCATTCTGTTTATTCACTTGGGTGGAGGCAGTATGGTATGCCATGTTGGCCAAAGACCAGAAAATAATTGTGTTGGGTTGACAGGTAGCCAAGGCAGGAGGCACAGATGTCTCACTTAAGTAATTTGGCTGGTTTATCCTTCACAAAAAATAAAAATACAATATAATAAAAAATATACATACATAATAAAGCTAATCTTCATAATTATTTTCCCACCTAATGCCTGCCGGGTAGTTCTGGAGGTCTGCTATAAGCAGTTCTTGGGGTTCCCGGGATTTGCCTCTTTCTGGACCTGTCCAGAACACACACAGAGACACGAAGTTCTTTACCAAGCCAAGTCCCCCCTTTGTGGCATCAGAGCCTCTTAAATCTCCATTTTGTCACTTCCTAACTGCGCAGCTAGCTGGTGTGTTACTTAACCTCTCTGTGCCTTGTTTTCTTTGTAGTTTTTGAAGTTCATAGCAAAATCTCTGTGATAGAATTTTTGTCAGAAACATAAAAGATGATCCAAGATTTTTATTTTGCATGCCTGGCACAGAGTATGAGTTTTTAAATTGTATTTGTTTTTCATATATATCAGAGGTATTTGGCTTTTTCTTTTCAGTGTTGCTCCTTTCAAATTAGAAAAGCCCCCTTCTCTCCTGCATATGGTACTTCTCAGTATCTTGCTCCATTGGGCTGTAGAGAGAGGTGAGGAAGAGGGATGAGCGGAGTAGAGGTGATTGGGCAGGAATGGAGGTGAGAGAGACCTGTGACCCCTATTCTTTCCCTCCCTCCTTTTTATTTATTTATTTATTTTTGAGACAGAGTCTCCCTCTGCAGCCCAGTCTGGTCCTGAACTCACTGTGGAGCCCAGGCTGGCCTTGGACTCAAGGCAATCCTCCTGCCTCAGTTTCTTAAGTGCTGGGATAACAGGTGTGCACTACCATGCCTAGTGTATGTGGTGCTGGGGAATCAAACTCAGGTACTTAGCGCTGACTTTGGGCTTGCTAGCCAATCGCTTTAACTGCTGAGCCATTCCTCCAGCCCCTCTCCTTCCCTCCTATTCCATTGATCTTTTTAGTCCGCCGTATTGGCCTTCCCGTGTTGATGGCTGTATACAACATGAGCTGCAACACAAAAAGGAATATAAATTTCAATTCTATCTTCCAAATAGTGAATCTAGTTCCAGGTCCACTATTCTCCCTTCTCTAAGTCCTGTACGTGCCCTTGCTTTTCAGCTCAAATCCTAGCCCAGACTACCATGTGAGCTAGTGCCTAACCCAGATCAAGCACTCGGGATACTATTGGTACTAGTTAACTCACTGTGGAAAGTAGAGGGGAGGTCATAGAACTATGGCACTTAAAGAAAAAATACTTTTAAAAAGTCAAAACAAGCCAGATAGGGTGATCCATGCTTGTAATCCTAGCACTTGGGAGACTGAGGTAGAGACAGTGAATTTGAGGCCAGCTTGGACTACATAGTGAGACCTTGTTTCTAACAAAACAGAACAAAAAGTCAGAGTAGATCAAGTTTCAGACTTCCCAAACTTTCCAACCTCAGGATGTTCAGGCTTGCGAGGAAGGGATGTGAAGTCACTGGATCTGGAGAGAGGGCACAAGAGAGAGGAAGCAGCAGCTTTCCTGTCCATCTCTGCTGTGAAAAAAAACAGACAGCTGAGTAGACAGCCAAGGGCCCTGAGAGTCTGTAGCTCCAGTTTCCTCACCCATAAATGAAGGATAATAATCCAAAATTAAATGAGATAATGTATACAAAGCACATGGCTTTAGGGCTTGGCGTGTAGTAAGTACTAGGTAATTGTTGACCATAAGTAGCTCGTGAATAAATCCTAGATACTCAGCTCTTAGGAGGCCAGTTAGACTTCTCAGTTCTCATTTATACAACTTAAACTTTACCACCTGCTCCTGACATATTCCCCTGCTCACATGTTGACCTCCACGAATGGGGAGGAGGTGCCCCTTGCACTGTGCCATCTGTCTGTGGCTCCAGCTAGTGTCAACAATTCAGAGGCTGGAATTAAATGACCTATCTTTAGGGTTCACAGATACTGTTCTGTCTTTGTAAATGGTGTAAAAGGAAAAAGTGAGCAAAAGCAAGTGTATGTATTTATTTATAACATATTATATTTTTATCTTTATATTTTGTTGTTTATTTGTAATTCACCAAAAGCATTTTGAATTCTTTTTGGCCAGTGCAGGGAGGCTTCCAATAAAAAGTAGAAGAATGATATGAATGTTAGGAATACGGGTATAAATTTGTCTTGCTTTTAAGCTAGGATCCTCCAATCCAGTCCTCCTCACTTTAAAAGGTGAAAACTGAGACCTGAGGTATTAAATGAATTTTCTGAGTGGCAGAAGGGCAAGGGCAAGTCTTCCAGCAAGTGGTCCCACCCAGGTGGTCTTTTGGGCTGTTGTTCTTCTAAAGTCCCAAGGAAGTCACACAGTTTCAGAGCCTTTGTTTTTATGGAAAGGTAGTTATTTGTGTGGAGGATTCTCAAAGAAGGTTAATGCCACATTTGGCCCTGTCTCTTCCTGTCTTTACCACATTATTCCTGATTCTCCAAGGGAAACACACATCTGTCTGTTACTCAGAAGAGATAATGATGACAAAATGAACAGTTCCTGTTTTTCCCATTGAAAGATGACTTCCCCACAAGCTCTGTGCTCCTAGATATACACAGGGCTGCCGGCATAGCTCACTGGTTAAAGCACTTGCCTAGGAAGCCCAAGGCCCTAGTTCATTTGTCAGCACCACAAAAGGTGAGCATTGTGGTGCACACCTTTAATCCTAGCACTTGGGAGCCTGAGGCAAGAGGATTGCCCAAGACCAGTCTTGGCTACATAGTTCAGAACCAGCCTGGAATAGAGTGAGACCCTGTCTCAAAAAAACCCGACAAAAAACAGTAATAACTTTTTAAGATTAAACAAGTACTATGTGCCAGATAGTGTAATAAATGCTTTACATGAGATTTCATGTAATTTTCTGAGTGCCCTGAGGTAGAAGCTGTCAGGTCTCACCTGGGCTCCAGGTGACCTCCCCTTCCACCTCCCCACATGCACTTCCCTGCCTGCTTTTCCTCTCCATCCTTCTGTCCTCCCTCCTTCTGGCTACCTCATTGCCCTGGAGAAGGCAGGAAAAATTCTAAGACAGTCCTATCCTCTTTCCTATCAGAACACATACCCTGTTATTTTGCTTAGTTATAGATACTGAAAGTTGCTCGCCCCAGGAACCAGAAGCCCCTGTGTTAAAAACTGACCTTGTATAACACCTTGCATAACAACTGCAGGCCAGCTTCCTCACCCAGCACCTCCCCCCTGCTTCCACCTGCTCCATAAAACAGATACTCAATAAGATGTAGTCAGACCCCAGTCAGGCTTGGTCTGGAGGGATTCTGCTCAGAGAAGCTTCCAGTTTTGATTGGCTGTGTTTGTTGATTTTTGACACTGACCACCATCTCACTCTTTGCTGTTACAGGTATGATTTCCCTTATTGATAAAAATGTTGAGGTTACAGGTCAAAGAAACCTGATTTTTGAGACATATGACAACCTCCTATTTCCATTCTCACAGAAACAGTAAAGAGAGATTTTAGACAAACATCAGAGAAAGTTGTTAAACCAAAGAATGTGCTCCTATCAGAAGACCAGCCTGTTCTCCCTGGCTAGCACTATACCAGCAGCTGGCCCTTCTAAATTTTAAAGACAGCAGCCTATTGAAACAATTTTTCTGTCACTAAACCTCCCACCAATCCCTAAATGTATATATGTCAATGAATAAAACCACATCTTCTGGGTGTATCTGCTTGTCCTTTAGAATTTTGGTTTGTTCTTGTTTTGTTTTAGTTTTGTGATGTTTTGTTTTGTTTTTGAGACAGGATTTTGCTGTGTAATTCAGTCTGGTCCTGAATTCACTGTGTAGCCCAGGCTGACCTCAAACTCACAGCAGTCCTCTTGCCTCAGCCTCTCCTGAGTGCTAGGATTAAAGGTATCCACCACCATGCCTGGCTTATGTGGTACTGGGAAACAAACCTGGATCCTTGTGCTTACTAAACAAGCTGTTTAACGACTGAGCTATGTCCCAGCCCTCTTTCCTTTTAATGTGGAAAGTTGCCCTCTCTTCCCTTGCCCCTGCCAAAGCCTGCAAGTTGCTGGAGACAGACTCAAGATGTAGCATGAATGGGTAGGCCTTGTTGAGCACCCAGAGGTACACCAGCCCTGTGAGTAAGGGCCTGAGCTCTTTGGTTATGCTTTGCTCACAGTTCTTGTAAAAATAAATTCTAGGTCTGAGTTGGTTTCAATAAATCCAGAAAGAGTAGGTCTTGACTGTGACTAGTGATAATCGCAGTGCTTAAACTTGTAAATTCCTCTTCTGTTTGCGAAGTCCTTCTGGGACCAACTTACATTCATTAGACGAAAGCCATTCTTATTCCTTATTGTAAGAGTAGAAGCTGAAGCAGTGCCTACCTGTAACCCTAGCATTTTGAGAGGCTGTGGAGGGAGAATCACAAACTCAAGGCCAGTCTAGGCAATTTAGCAAGATACCAAGTCTCAAAAAAAAAAGAGGGAGAGGGAGTGTTGAAGAGTGGGGGTTTGGATAGAGCTCAGTGCAAGCAAAGGCTCTGGGTTCAATCCCTAGCACAACAAGCTAAAGATATAATGGCTTTAGACACATTATCCAATGTATCAGCCACTCCCATGGGATGGAGTTCCAGGCTGTCTTGTGAACACAGTTGTCCTCCAGAAAGGTAGATCCAGACATCTGCAACACTGAAGTCCAAGCTCGTATGTGCTATTCTCCACTGTCATTTGTTTGTACTGAAGAATGAAGTCAGGTCCTTTGCACAAAGTTACACTCTCAGCCCACTTTATATATTTTTTTTTATTTTGAATCAGGCCTCATCATGTCATTAAATTTGGTCCAGGCTGGGCTGGAGCTTGTGATCTACCTGCCTCAGCCTCCCAGATTGCTAGAGTTAAAGCATGGGCCATCACATCTTTCTGTATTATCTCTTTTTAAAAAAGAAAATACATTTATAAAAGTCTGCTGATCTGCCTTGACTCTGGACTTTTGTCTGTTTTGACACATTTTACCAGTCAACTTCAAGGAATGAAGATTTGCTACCACTCTTTAGGTCGTGTTGTTTATTCATTCATTCTGAAAACATTATTTAGAATTGTTTTCAGTCCAAAAATGCCTAATGTTTTAATTACACAATTATGCATGGTTCGCCACTAGACTCAAACGGAGGTATAACTTCTGCTTGTTTTCAATCTCTTTTGTTAATGTTGTCCTGTACTCTCTCTCTCTCTCTCTCTCTCTCTCTCTCTCTCTCTCTCTCTCTCTCTCTCTCTTTCTCTTTCTCTCTTTGGCCAAACAGTGTTTCCTAGGCATGTGCTTCCTGCACTTGCTGGTTAGGATAGGTTGGTACGTAGAAACGCTTGTTCTTTAATAGTGTGCATGTCATTGTTTGCTCTTTCATTTAAATAATCAGTGATTGTTATTGTAACCACAATCAAAAGGATAGTAATTATTCTTGGGCACAGCTGAAGAACTGTCTTTGCTGCTAATTTGTTAAAGCATTAATGCTGTAGCATACTTGTATTAATTGGCTGCTTTATTGGAAGATTCTCAGTTTTAGTTAGATTTCCCTTTCTGCATTTCTCTGTGAGACCATGAAATGAAATACTCTTGTTTTTCCTACTATGTTGGAGCCATCTCTGGAGATAAAAGAAGCCCATCTTTTTTAAGCCATGCTGTCATGTATAAAAATAGAGGATATCAATATAAAGAGAGTGAAGTAAGTAATCAATAGGATTCTTTGGTTGCAAGCAACAAACATAAGCTTTGGCTAGTTAGGAATATTTGAAGGACAATTAGTTAGAAAGCTTTGGTAGGCGTGCTCACAGAATTGAAAAAATTGCTGAAAAATCAAGCTTTTCAGGGTTTAGGGCCACTCTAAGGTATCTGGTAAGAACATGCAGATATTTTCTTCCAAGTTCCACCGTCTTGATGAATAAGCAGTGTGTATTTTCAGTTTCATGTTTATTTTCTGAAGAGTTCATTTATAAAGAAAGATTTTGTGGCGACTTAGCTTTGGTCTTAGCAATGTCGGTTCTAAGTTCTAATGGTTCTCATAGGAAGGTCGGGAACCTTAAATGCAGATCCCTTCAGTCAATCTACTAAGATAATCAGCCTACAGCCACCACCCCATACATCTTAGATCCAGAAAGCACTGACTGGAAAGGAAAATTTTGGTGCATAAGATCACACTTAACTAAATGTCTTTTAATCAAAAACTGTCATTTAAAAACATTATAGACAAGTAATGACATAGGAAGAAGTCATATTTGCAATAAATACATTTTACAAATAAGTCATATATAGAATATATAAAGCTGAACATGGTGGTGCACGTCTGTAATACCAGGACTTGGGAGCCTGCTGAGGCATAAATTCAAGGCCAGTCTAGGCTATGTAGTGAGTTCAAGACTGGCGTGTACTATAAAGTGAGACCCTGTCTCAAAAAAAAAATTATATATAGAACTTATACAAATCAATAAGGAAACAGCAGGCAATGAACAAAAGCCTTGAAAAGATACTTCACCAAAGAGGATAGCCAAATAACCAACAAACGCATTGAAAGGAGTACAGCTTTGTTGGTCATCAGCAAAAGCCAATTATATCCACAGTGTGACACACTGCGTATTCACCATTATAGCTAAAATGAAAGCAGCAGGCGCTATCAAGTGTTGGCAAGGATGTAGAAGAACTCACACACGGTGGATGGAAGTGTCAGTTGATACAGTTACTTTGCTTATCCAGTGATGGACTGTGTCTGCTGCTGGATACTCAAGGAAATAAATGCACACTTATGTGGCACATACAGTGATGTTTACAGAGGCAGTAGCCATAATTCCCCAAATTTGGAGGCCATCAAATGTCCATAACAGTAGAAGGGTAAAAACAGAGACGTTGTGTCACTTTCATACAAATAAGTATGACACAGGAATGTAACAACACAGAATGAATGCATCTCACAAACATATAGAGAACACACTGTATGATTTAATTTTTAGAAACATCAAAGAGAAGCAAACTAATATATGGTATTAGGAATCAGGTTAACAGTTCCCTTTGGAGAAGGGCAGTTCACAGATGGGACAAATGCAGGCTTTTGGCATGCTGGCTATGTTCTGCTTACAGATCTGTTGAATTTCCCAGGTATCATTTGGGAAAGTTCATTAAATTTTAAAAATAGAACTTGGGTTCTTTCCTATGTGCTTTATACAGATGGAAGGTTTACTGAAAAGGGAAGAAAGTAATGAAAGGCTAAATTAACAATGCTTAGGTTTGACTCTCATCTCCATCTTTCCATATCTAACTATGTGACCTTGAGTGAGTTACTTCCTTGTGCCTCAGTTTTGCAATCTGTTAAAAGGATATAAATATAGAACCTGTCTACCATATTGAGTTATGAGGAGGATTAAACAAGATAATCCACATAAAGTACTTAAAATATACAAAGTTAGTAGAATAGACCACGTAGGTACCACGCGTGTATTATGTAGCAACTGTTGCCAGTAAAGTGCTGGGAATATAAAGAAGTGTATGGGACATATATCTGTGTATCTGTATATGCATATACTCATATCTCAGTCCCAAAATGTCTGATGTATATTCAAATACTCTAAAATATGAAAATATCCCAAATCTGAAACATTTCGGATCTCCACATTGTAGATAAGGAACATTCAAACTGTACAAATCTCTGGCCTTAAGGAGATCATAATCATAATTAGTAAGAAGATGTAAAGGAAGAAATAGTTGACTCTACAAAAAATACTGGGAAATTCCACATGAGTGATACAGATAAGAAAAACTGAGGAATTCAATGGAGAGTGATTACTGTGGGTTAGTGTCCGGGTGGAGCTCAGCTGTTAAAGTGGTTAGTGTCTGCCCTTGGAGGCAGGAGTGACTGATCTCATGGGTCTGCTCAGCTGTGAATGTTTACAGAGCTGTGTGCCTGGCCCATGCACACTTGCCTGAGTGTAGGTGCTACTTCAAGTAGATGAAGAGGACATGGATCCTGAAGCCTAGTTGACTTTTGGCCAAAGGCAAGTTATTTTCGTTTATGAATTCCATACTCTTCATCTGTGGACTCTAACTCCCCGAGGGTTGTCTTGGGGATTCACAAGTCACTGTGTGTAGAACACCCTCCTCAGGATAGTACGGTTAAAGAGTTCACGCGCAGGATTAGTTCAGTGGTGCACAGGGTGATAAACTGGTATGTGGAGCCTGTGTCTAAGGTTTATTATTGCTTTGTTCAGGAAATGACTTCTTGTCATTCTTATGAATGGACCTGTCACAGCGTGTCCTGTGGTGACGCAGCCACTGGGGCAGAGGACAGTCCTGCTTATCAGAGCTGTGGGGTGACCCTTGTCCTCACGCCGACACTGCAGGTTTCCTTTTCCTGTGTTTACTCAGAAGCACACCTGCACGTGAGCACAGTGCTTAATCCACGTGTGCACTTTCTAAGTCTTTGCTGGGTGCTTGCAACAGGTGTTATGTTCAACTCTGAGTATATAGTGATGACTGAAAACCAGGGTCCCAAGTAAAACAGTGAAACATTAAATAAAGGCTTTGCCTTCAAATAGCTTATAGTCTAATAAGTTATGAATGTACCTTTGTTCCTTTTCTGTCCTCTCTCCTAACCCTCCAGGCAGTACACATTACCTCGGTATTCTTATTTGTTTCTGATTCATCCTTTCTCCCCTTGCATACAGACACACCCCTCACTGAACCGCGTTCCATACAGGTGGGCTACAAGCTGTTGGACGTGATGTCGTCCAACTAAAGCAATCAACTTGTAGCGTATTTTTCTCCTCCTCACGCCCCTGTAAAGCTATTAAAAGCAATGTATTACATTAATTATCATTCCACAAACAACCATCTGTGGGGTATTTATACTATGCCTTGCTGGGTCTGTGTTCTCTGCCAGGCTCATGGCCACATTCTCCACAACTGTCACAGCATCCTACAGGGCATGATTATCCCATTTATAGGTGAAGGATCTGAGGCTTGGCAGCTTTAGGTCATTTTCTGGACATCACCCATAGCCTGTTCCGGCACAGCCCAAGCCTGCTCTCCCTCCATGTGGCCCGCTCCTTATGGAGCTATTTGACATGTTTGCTCTGATGATTAAATGATGTAAGCCCCCTCTGGTGTCGAGTGTCAGTCATCCCTGCACATACGAAGCTGTGTGCTTGGCACAGATTGGTAGGGTGGTCTCTGGCACCAACGTTACTCTCTTACTTCTGTATTTCTAGTTTGATTGGAAATATCAGTACAGACCCAGTCAGCCATATAAATAAATTCTAAGCTCTTCTGTTGTAAATGTATTAATATCTGGCATCTCTAACCAGCTATACCATCAGAAGGGGTACCAAGCCTGTGTTGTCATCTCTGTTAAAACCTTGAATGCAGCCAAGCCTTCCAGTTCCTATAGGAAGAGCCTATGAGTGTTGAGAAAGTTACCCCATTTTTGTCCTCCCTTACCAGACTGTCCCTCTCAGATTAGTTTAATACTTATTGCTGGCCGCTATTTGGGAAACTTTAAGGCAGATGAGGTTATGTGGTGCTCACTGAAGTGAACTTTGCTCTGAGCTACAGACTGGCAGGTTTATCTGGTGAATGTGTCTGAATGGTTTGGAGGCAAAGTCCAGCTGGCTGCTGTTCTTAATAGTCCTAAGTTTGTTCTTGTAACATGACCTAAACCGCTCAGGTTTATAGCCAACTCTTCTTAGTTCCCAGGTTCAGGTATATACTGGGGCTCAAGTCATGTCCACATGGGGAGGGATGTCACAAGCCAGCAGATCACTATGAATTTAAGATCTACTCTGTGTCTTTCACTTTTAGAAACTTAACATTGTCTTGAGAGTTACTCTTTCTGGAAGTTGACACAAATGTGTAATAGGAGACATTTGTTGACAAGGTGACTAATTTAAGTTATTTATTTAAAAATGAAAGCTACCCTGCACTGAGTCTCTTCCTTTGCATAGGCTTTGGTCTTTACAGGCACTCCCCCCCCCACCCCCGCCCCCCAGTTCTTTCATTAATCCTCCAAGTCTTTGGATAATTATTTGCATCTAACAAGTGGGAGCATTGGGTTGACACCCTCACTAGGTATATTAATATAGCTCCAAATCTCCAGCACTTCCACTCTGTCTCCGTGCCTTCAGATATTCTCTCTGCTGCTGTATTACTCAAATGCAATACCAGCTCCTTTGCCAGTTCACCTCAGCTATCCCGGCAGAATTCTCAGTCATTTCCTTTTCAGGTTCCCAGAGCATTTTTTATATACCTGTAGAGCATTTTATATTGTGGTATAATCGCTTTAAGTAAGTTATAATTGGCTATTGGCCTGTTTACTTTGCTGGACTTGAAACTTCTTAAAGGCATTGTCATTTTCTTGTTCATTTCTTACATTTAGTCTGTCACAGAGCCTGGCAGTGTTGTATCGGGGAAGGACTGAGTTCAGTCTTGTGTCTCTTCTCGAAAGTTGTATCCTTAGCCTGTGGCACACTGCCTGGTACCAAGTAGTATATACTCAGTAAATAGTGAATAATGGAATATAATCTGGGATCAATTTTCCTCTATGAATCTTTTTTCCCACTGTTTTTATTAATATACAAATGTAATACATAGTATTTAATAGTATGTAATACAATGAATTCGGGTGTTTCGCACATCTATGTATCACATCGACTTCACAATCCCTTCCCATCTTCTACCCTCCCACCCCCTCCCTATGCCTTCCCCCAGCTCTGGCTGTCACTTCGTATGGTTCCATAGAATGTCTGTGTTCTGGGTTTTCCAAGTCCAAGAAACCATATGGTGTTTTACATATTAATCTTCCGCGCCTAAGTCGTTTCACTCAAGTCACCACTCTACCCCAGCTTCCTGTTCCTCTAATGGGTTCGCAGTAGTCAAATCTTGATATCTCCTCTCTGAATCCAACCAATCCCTTCATTGGGATATTCACCAAAAGTTTTTTTTTCCATATTTTCCTACATCTTTGTTGTTATTGTTAAACCTGGCCTTACCCACCAGTTCACACTAGAAAATAATTATAAGCATGTAGTTCAAAAGGATAGTTAATTTGGGAAAGAAGAAAAAATAATTAATAAAATTCAATTGCCTTATCTGATTACTGGAAGGTGCATATTTGTACATTCGCAAGGTTATGTGTACATCAATCAGTTTCCTTAGGATAAACTTTCATTAGTGACCTAATAAGTGAATTGCTACAACAAAACAAAGTTAAAACTATATCACATTGCTACATTAAATGAACTTAAATCTATACCACATAAATATACTTAAAGCGACAGACATGTAGGCAAATCTAGTTATTTCTTAATTTCCTAACTTTCATATCGTATTTACTCATATTTTACTGATTACTAACCTACTTTTTTCTCAGCTCCTTCTCCTCTAGCTGTTGTCACTTTTTCTCTGCGGTCACTGGTGTCGCTGGTCTCCCTTTCACTGTCCAAGTTTCCTTTAAGTATTTTCTGCAATACTGGCTCAGTGGCTACAAATTCCTTTAAGCTGTATCTGTCATGGAAAGTTTTAAGTTCTCCCTTTAAGTTAAAAGATAATTTTGCTGGATATAGCAGTCTTGGCTGGCATCTATGTTTTTTTAGTGCTTGGATGATATTGTTCCACGATTTCCTTGCTTTTAGAGTTTGGATTGAAAAATCTGTTGTTATCCTGATGGGTTTATCTTTGTAGGTCCTCTTCTGTTTTTCTCTTACCGTTTTTAGTATTTTCTCTTTGTGTTGGGTTTCTAGAATTTTAATTATGATGTGTTGTGATGAGTGTCTCTTCTGATCAAAGTTGTTTGGTGTTCAATATGCCTGAAAATGTTCCATGTTCATTTCTCTTCTTAGATTTGGGAAATTTTCTTCCATTATTTCATTAAACATGTCCTTTAAGCCTTTTGTTTTGTCCTCAGTCTTCTCCTCGATTCCCATAATTCTGAGGTTATTCTCCTTGAATCATCTATCAGTCGTTGTAATGACTCGTTTTCTTTATTTACTTTGTATTCTTCATGGCCTGTATGTTGCAGCTTAGTCACTTTATTTTCTAGGTCTGACATACTATTCTGAAGTTGTTTAAAGTGGTTGCTTATTATTACCTCCGTGTTTTTCATTTCCTGAATATCTGCATTCAATTTTTCTATATCTCTGTTGTGTTCTTCTCTAATTTCTTCTTTTGTCTCCATTATCTTCTGGTGTATTTCTTCTCTGGTCTCCTTTAGTTGCTTTTCAAGGCTTGCTTTTTGCTTATCTATGTATTGGTGTAGCTCTTCTGCTGTCTGTTTAATTTCCTGCTTTAATTCCTGTTTTAATTCACTGAATTTCTGGGCCCAGAAGTTGCCATCATTTTTGCCATATTCATCTTTATTTACCCTGACTTTATCTCCTGGGGTTTCAGGTCTTTTTGTAGGAGATTTGTGCCTGTGCTTCCCCAATTCTTCTTTGGTCTCCTCTAATTCCTTTTCAAGGCTTGCTTTATGCTTAGTTAAGTATTCTTGTAGTTCTTGTGCTGTCTGATTTATTTCCTTCTTTGCTTCCTGGTTTAACTCCTCCTTTAATTCCTGTTTTAATTCACAGACTTTCTGGGCCCAGAGGTTACCATCATTTTTGTCCTTTTCTTTGGGTTCTGCAATTTCAGCACCCCTTGCACCCTCCCCTGGGGAGTCAGATCTTTTTGTATAAGATTTGTTACGATGTTTCCCCATGGTACTGCTACCTCTGACTGTCTCTGGTGCGGAGGAAAAGTTAATGGCTCCTGCTGACATCACTGCCTGCGACGGCTATTGAGTCCTGTTTCTGATCTGGGATTCCGGTATCTCTTCTAGGGGGAGCGCACACTGCATTTATAGTACAAACACCCGCAGGTTGGTGCTTCTGAGGCCACCCGCAGCCAATGATTCTGACTAGTCCGGGTCCGCGCTTACCTCGGGCTGAGGTCTGGCCTCCGGACCTTGTTTGTGATCTGTGGGTGCCAGCAGCGTGGGGCCGTGCCAAGTCGGCTGCTTCTGACCCGCCCACAGCCTCTTCTCCCATTATTGTGTGCTCCGTCCTCTCCAGCTCCGTTCAGTCAGATGTTCAGGTCCCCGTGAGCTTTCCTCCGTCCGCCGCTGCCTGCCATTTGCTGCAGGCCGTGGCGGCTTACTGGACTGCGGGAATTTTTTTTCCCTCCGGTTTTGATGATCCTTCGGAGTTTCTGGCCTCCCGCTGGTCACCTCTCAGTTTCTGGGGGTGCGCCTCTCTTTCCTAGCTACACCAGACACGCTTTTTCTAACTATTGTCTTGACTTTTTAAGTGAGTTGATGAGGAGACTTTGTGCAGTGCTGTTACTCAGCCACCATCTTGACCGGAAGACTCAATGAATCTATTTATACAGTTGGTGTGATACTTAGCGAGTAAAACTAGAATGAAATGATGTTGCAGTAGTAACTTTGAGATTTATTTCATCATTCCATTTATGATCAGTTCACCTATTTTTATGGCTGTGCTAATATTCCATTATATTTGTATATTACAATTTGTTTATCCTTTCTTCTGTAGGTATTTGGGGTATTTCTGGTTCTACACTATTTTAATAAAACTCTTGTGAGCACTCTTCAACAAGTGTATATGTGGGAATATTTTTGCTTCTCTTCTGCATAAACATAGTAGGATTACTATGTTATAAAGTACATGAATGCTTAAATTTGTTAAGGCTTACAGTTTACTCATTGAGGAGACTTTATCATTTTATTCTTTCATTGACGGTAGATGAGAGTTCTAGTTGCTGCACATCTTTGTTAATATTTTATATTATGCTTTCTAATTTTAGTCATTCTATTGTATATGTAGGATCTCACAGGTTAATCTGCACACCCTTGGAATCTAATGCTTTTCTGTCCTTTTAGATAGCTTCCTTTATAGCCAATTGTGTTACCTTTACCTTTAGTATTTTTTATTCCTTATGTATCTAGACATGAATCTTTTAGTAATGGCTTGCCTGCTAACTTTTTAAAATGATCTCTTGATAATCTGATAAAGAGCAATTTATTAATTTTTTTAAATGTTGGTACTTATTATGGCCTAAAAAATTGTTGCCTACCATAGGACAGGCATGATATTGTATGTCTGTAATTGTAGTATTCTTGAGAGGCAGAAATACAGGATTGCAAGTTTGAGCCCAGCCTGGACAACTTCGTGAGACCCTGTCTGAATGTAATAAAGGTACTAGATGTACCTCAGTATGAAAGGTCGGGATTCAATTCTCAATACCACACACAGCCAGAAGGAGAAGAAAAGAGGAAAGGAAAGGAAGGAAAAGGGAAGAAGGGGCGAGATACCATAAGGTCATGAGGATAGTTTTTGTTTTCCTCTGGGAAGCATTGTAATTTTGGTTTTCATACATATTTCTATGATCCCTTTCACAATTTTGTATGCATAGAATGAAAAGAGTCAAGGCCTACCTTTTCCTATATAGATCTTGAGTTGCTCCTTCCTTGGTGACTTCATGGCATCTTCCTTAAGATCCACGTGATTATGTGTGTATGAATATACTTCTGAACTCTTGTCTGGTCCATCAATCCATTTGTCTTTCCCATTATATTCCAACTACCTAGTAAATCTTGAAATTTGATTAAGATAAGTCTTTCAATATTCAGATACTCTTGGTTATTGACACACTTTGATAAAAAATGACAGGTGGTTAAAAAACAAACAAGAAATCTGAAAATTTTCATTGGAATTGTATTCTATAGATAAATTTCTCTTCAATTTTGAGTTTTCAAAGCTGTGTATATGAAATCTCTCCATTTTTCAGGCCTTCTCTAATTTTAAGTTAAGGAGCATGTAGTTTTCAGTGTAGAAATGTAATGATATGTCATCTGTTAATTTTACTTTTACAATTTTTGGTTTTTGGTTAGATTTTTGAGGATGGGGTAGTTGGTAGTAGTGAACCATGGCTTTACACTGAACTACCTCCCACCCTTTTTAAAAATATTTTTGTTTCAAGGTAGTTTTGCACTAAGTTCAACTTCATGAGATTCTGTCTCAAGGTAATAAAGAACCAAGGATGGATGTAGCTCAGTACAAAGCTTGTGATCCTTCTGACTTAGCCTTTTAAGCAAGTAGCTAGGATTATAGGCATATGCTTACATGTCCAGCTTGTATTTAATATTGTATGCAATTTTAAATCGTTTTAAAATGTTATTTCCAATTTTGGTAATACTTCAGTGCATAATTGAATTTTGAATAGAGACTTTATCTTGAGATTTTATTGCATTCACTTATAAGCTGTATCAATTTGATGATATTTTTGCATTTACTACATTTGCAGTTAGGTCACCTATGAATAAAAATAATTTTATCCCTTTCTCTTTTTTTTGCTTTTCCTTGTTTTATTGCCTCCAGTAAAACAGTGAGTAGAAATGGTGATATTGGGAGAACACTGTCAATATTCAACCATGTAATATTAGTGGGGTTTTTTTGTACATGCCTTTTGTCAGACTGAGGAAATGATGGGCATTAAATTTTGTCAGATACTTTTACTACACAATGCAGTCGTGTGTGTGTGTGTGTGTGTGTGTGTGTAATTTTCATAATATGCCTGGGGGATGCAAGCAAGTTGCCTAAAAGGATGGAAGTTCCAGCTTGTAGTTTAAAGATAACACTGTGAATAACACACCTGAGCCCTCTAGTGATCTTAAGAGCATGTGGGCTATTGTTATTTTCAGTTCCTCCACTTTCAATTACCTGTATGGCACAGATGTCTCTTATTTTTGGTGGTGAATGTGGAACTGTGAGTGATTTTCATTTCTTTCACTCACTTTTACTTTCTATATTTTCATCAGTGGCCTGGATTAATTGTATTTGTAAAGATTTTAAGGTCTGTGTAATTAAACTATAGATTAAAGGAGTTCAGATCCATTCCTATCAAATCTTTCTAAATGAGACCCAAGTGACCTTGATCCTTAGCATGAGGGACAGGAAGATGGGCTCTATTTCCAGCTGCTATGCTTCATTTTTGTGGAACAGGAAGTCATAATCTGGAGAGCCACAAATCCTTGATAGTTTATTTCTGCTTTCCTGAAGGGAAGTGCTACTTGCCTGCCAGCAGTTAGAGTAGGCTTCATGAGTAGTTTCCAAGCACCCTCCCAACCACCCTGGCAAGGCCATTCTAAGTCACTGTTTTTCAAAATATCCACTATTCTCTTTCTTCTAGTTACAGGATCCTTGAAAGAAGGAATGCTTCCTCTTCTTTCTTAATATTGCATGTTTGCGGCAATGAATATCAATTATTTTCATTGCCTTATATTATTAAGGTAAGGAACTTAAACAGAAAAACAAACCCAAAGCTCAAAATGAACAAGAGCATTCTTTTTAAATCTTTCATCATAATAATAATTCCAGTTTTATAGCATGCTCTATTTTAAAAATGGCATTCACATGTATTCAAATGTCTCATTTGGTTCTCAAAACTATCTTAAGGCATATAAGAAAAATTATTATTCTTTTTTAAAACGAAAGAAACTGAGGCTCAGAGATTGAGAAACTTTCACAGGACTGGCCCAAGTTAATGCTCTTGAGCCACTGACCCAGTGCTGCAGTATACTGCAGTATATCAGAGTGGTCCAAGAGGAGGGTTGTGAGTTGAGACGCGCTGGGACCACATCCCAGCTCTGCTACTTACCGACTTTAATTTTAACTAATCATCCAACCTTTATATCTTTACATCCTCATTGCTAACATAGGGGTGTCTCAGGATCAAGTACCGTTATTCTGGTACAGCTCTGGTACACATGATGTAGAGTAGTGTATGGCTGGCCCCGCTCAGCCATGCCATTGCAGTTGTTGTGAATGTGATAATAAGGGTTAGGGGTTAGAGTCTCTCCCCCACCCCTTCTAGCTATCTTTCTGAAATCTACTCTAGAAGGCACTAGAGTCTCCAGACACATTTCAAAAGTTGCCATGGGTTCTTCAGGATCAGAGAATCTAATCCCAAATTAAACACTGGGAAGAAAAATCACACTGTACAGATTTCTCTCAGGTTTTGTCCTCTATGTGGTTGTCTCTTCTAACATCCTCATAACACTCTTAATTTTAACCAGAAATCTTAAGGTTTTAGGTGGAGTAGTTACAGTCATCCTCTAGGCATTTCAGGGATTGTTTATTCTTCAGTAATAACCTTTATCAAATTCAACTGACTTGTGTCTGCTCTTGAAGAAAGCATAGAAATCCATGTGCTTCCGTAGGGGTGTAGCTCAGTGGCAGAATGTGTGCTTAGCATGCACAATCTGTTCAGTCCATAGCACAGAAAGAAAAGAAATCCCTAGTACCACACAATGCATGTCCTTGAAAAGCAAACCCCTGTAATTTGTATTGTGCATCCTGCTCCATAATAAAACTAGGATGCTTACTTAGTGGTGGACAGACAATTCCACCTTCATGTCCTGTGCTTTGACTTCTTTCATCTGTGCAGCAAACTGGAAGCAGCAGATAGCCACAAACACAATCTGCCATGTGGTCAATGGCAACAGAGATTCAAGCTGGTCTGTGGGAAGTGGCCTCCATGTAGAACACAAAGGCTACTATATTTAAAGAGTAGATGGCAGCATGTTTGTCAACATTTCATGGTGTGTCACAGCTTGGCCAGGACCTTTAGATTTGAAAATAGCAACCCTGATCCCATTACCTCATCTGTATCTACTGAAGTCCCTGACTTTAAATGTCAACGAGAATCAAATTTACTTTATAAAGCAAATCAGCAGCTTCAATTTTTCCTAATTCAGTATCACATTTGACTGCTTTTAAACATATCTTGTTTGCTCCCACTGAGATAACCAAATACTGCGTATCTGTACTAGAATTAATATGTTCTGCCCTCTGAATGTATTCATCCTGTGTCCACATGCTATCAGCTCGATCAGATGTTGTAAACGAGTTCTTGTGCTTACTGTTTTCCCATTCCTGTTTTCAATACTGTCCCATAAAAATTCTTGTTGTGGAATATTAATCAAAAATGTAAGCTGTTAACACTTTATACGCAGAATAATCCTCAAAATGTATGTGTATGAAGGAGTATGTGCAGAGTGTACAGCTTAAAGGAAACACTCTGATGTTGACAGTGATCATTGCAGGTGACAGCAGGGTTTAGGTACTTGTAATTGTCTGTACCTGTTTATACACCCTCCAAACATTTTTCTGTTTCATCCTTAAAAATCAAGAAATTTAATCTGTTTTATATTTATGGCAACAAACTTATTTATTTTAGAACTTGGTGATTGGAACACATATAATACCAGTGGGCCTTGGAACAGATTGTGTCATGTGAGTGCATCAGTTTCAGTGTACCTGAAATCCTGGGTTGCTCTTGCCTCTGGCGCAGAGAACACCCAACTATAGGGACAGATAGTATCTTGTTCTACTAGTAACAAAAATTTTAAACTGGTTACATATAAACAACAGAAGTTTATTTTTCAGAGTTCTAAAAAGTCTAAGATTAAAGTGCCTGCAGTTTCCAGGTCCAGTGAGGACCTGGCCGCTGCTTTCAAGATGGCACCTAAATGTTTGGTCAGTGTATGACTAAAAGGAAAGAAGGGCAAAAGGCTGTAGCTAGGGTCCCTTCAAGTGCTTTTTCAAGGGTTCTCTCCCATACATGAAGGCCAAACCCTTACGACTTAATTACCTCTTAAAGGCCTACCTGTTAATATCACTTTGGATCTTAGATATTCCAACATAAAATTTAGTAGAACACATTAACAAACCATTAACAGATGGAGCAGGTAAATACAACAGCATCTTTCAGTTCAGGACATAAAAAGATACATGAAAGAGTTCTTGCCATTCCTACTTTCTCCTATTCACTAGTTCACTTGACTTCAGTTCCTTTTTCAGAAATATTTGTGGGTTCCAAGAAACTACAGAAAATGATTTAAGGTAAACAAGCTTTCCGTCACAGATCCGCAGTTGGTCCAGACAAATTTAGGTTAAATAAATTTTTATTCAAAGCATGCTATCTACATTTTTATGATCTTATATCTTTCAAAGACACTAACTGAAGCACCTGGGATGGACCCTTATAAATAATGAGGAATGTAGGACTCTTTAGGACCTAAAAATAATTCATTATCTTAATACTATGGTAATTATAGGCCTAGCCATACAGTAATTGAGAATAGCTGAATTTCAGAAGCACAGTTACCTGTATTATTTTATATTTGTTTCCAAATACTTCTGTAGACTAGAACAGAGATTGATTATTTCCTGCTATATTGAGGTAATTGGTTCAATAGCATTTGGTGGAGCTGAGTCTCAACACAAAACCTCCTGTTCATGGTTTTGTCAAAGGTCTCATGCTACCAAATGTTTCTGAGACTTTCTCCCAGTACACGTGAACTGTAGGAGTAATCATTAAATATTAAATGTTTGCTATATACACTTCATAGGAATTCAGACCTTATATCAACTTAAGTGATAAGTGCTTTTTATCCTCATTTTACTGTTCAGAGAACTGAGGCCTAGGACTCTGAAGTGACAAGGTCACAGAACTAGTAGATAAAGTTGCCAGGATGTAAATGACCATGGAGGCCATTTTATTTACAATTGGCAATGTATTCAGGCCTATTTCCATCTTACTTTTTTCCCATTTTATTGATATGTATAAGTGCAAAATTTAAGCTTTACAATGAAGTTTAGCATTTTGTGCACCTACGTATCTTGTCAAGGTGACAAGGACTTTCCCACTCTCCTTTTGTCCCTCCGCTTACCCCCCCCCCCCCTTTCGCTTTGTCTTTCGTTTAAAGTTCCATGAGATAGTTGTGATCTGGGTCTCTCCATGTTTCACCTTCTGCTTCTGACTCACTTCACTAAGCATGATGTTCTCAAGTTTCTTCCATTTCCCCGTAAAAGCCTCCATGCTGTTGGACTTTATAGATGCATAGTTTTCCATTGTGTATAAATACCACAGTTTGTGTATCCACTGGTCTGTTGATGGATATTTTGGTGACGTCCACATTTTAGCTATTGTTAGTTGTGCTGCTATGAACATGGGTATACATATATCTCTATTGTATGTTGTTTGGCCTCTTGGATATATTCCCAGGAGGGGTGTCGCTGGATCGAAGGGGATATTTATTTCTAGTCTTTTGAGAGCTCTCCATACTGTTTTCCAGAGTGGTTATACGAATTTTCATTCCTACCAGCAGTGCAGGAGGGTTCCTTTATCCCCGCAGCCTCACCAACACTGATAACTATTTTACTTGTTGATATAGGCCATTCTCTCTGGAGTGCATCTGACATGTTTTTAACTGACTTAATATAAGACAAAGATGGCAACTTTTCCAATAAGAGTCTTAAAACTCCTCATCTCCAAACTTACAGTTTGAGGAATGTCTCTTACATTACTTAAGCAAAATAATACTGTTCTAGACCCTATGGAAAGGTGAGCAAGCAAGAGTACTGAGGAGCAGTAAAAGAGAAATGCTCTGCTCAGCAGGGAGACAGGTTGAGGGGTTCTGGGAATTTACACCTACCCATAGTTCCTGTGGGCATCTTTCATCTGCTTCTTGCCCGCTGCTATGGAACATGCATTGCAAGTAACAGAAGCCAACCTCACTAAATTTAAGCCAAAGGAATGTATCCTAAAGATACAGTGACTTCCAGAATCAAAAGAAAAGTGGAACATTCAGGTTTGGGGCAATTAGTGTATCAGTTTTTACAGTGTTGTCCACCTCCCCAAAATTTAATGGCTCAAAATAAGAAAGAGTTATTTGTTCGGCTCCCAATTCTGCAAATCAGCAATTCAGGCACAGCTTGAGGATTCCCCAGTCTGTGCAAGGCCCAGCTGATCGAAGCACTCACTCGCCGGTCTGTCGTCCAGTGCCTGGCTGGCTAGTGTCTTGATTCTACTCCATGTTGTCACTCATCCCCAGAAGGTCACTCATATGATGTGCTCAGGATTTCAGTGCAACAGGAAGGACAAGCACCAGTGCACAGCACTTTCCAAGTTTCTGCTTGCTGTATATGGATTTGATCTTAACTAAAGCAAATCACATGACCAAATTGGGAACCAACTTAAACCTCTCCTTTTTTTTTTAAGTTGCAGATGTTGTGTAATTTATATCAGCAAGAGTAAACTAACCAACACTGACCTGGCATAGGAGACATTAGAAATGGCTACCCATTCGTCCTGTTCCTACCCATATTCTAGGGCAGTCTCCTCCCATGCACCAGGGGGAAGGTGCCAGAAACTAGATATAGTCCCCAAAGTTATGCTCCTTTGGCCTTCCCAGACATGCTCAGAAGTGTGTTCTCTTAATCCCCAGGCAGCTCTGAAACTAATCAAGTTGACAACCCAGTTTAACTGATACAGTCAACAAACGTTGGTAGCTTTAAAGCCCAAAATAGTATGAACTAATGCACAGGATTTTTAAGGCTCCTTCATCTCAGTAATATAGATCCCCACCATTTCCTGCCCTTAAGTAAGTCTCGTTCAAGATTTCCAAAGACTGGAATTTACATCACAAATGGAGCATCCCCGTGTACAGTTCATGAAGACTTGAGAGGAAAGGTACCCCAAAGGACAATGGCAAAACCTGAACCCAGAGTACTGGAAAAGGAGTGCATACCAAGCAATATAATACTGCTTCTTTCTCTTTTTCCCAAGAGTTATTATTCTTATTAGTATGTATTTGCAGTATAAAATGGCTCTATTAAATTTGAGGAACGGGTGCACATACATACTGCATCAATTTCACATTCCCTTCTTCTATCCCTTTTCCTTAGCCCCTCTCCCTTTCCACAATTCAGTCTTTGTGCTTCCTATCATCCCACTTGTTTGGCTCTCTTAGTTATTTATATTTTGAGTTTTCATATTGGAGAAATCATATGATATTTACTCTTCTGAGTCTGATTCACTTCACTAAGATAATGATCCCAAGGTACATCCATTTTCCTAAACATGACTCAAATTTTTGTTTCTTTATGCTAGAATAGTACTCCATTGTGTATAAACTCCACATTTTCTTTACCCATTGATCTGTTGGACATTTTTGCATCTTTTGTGATTTAGCTGTTACAAGTTGGGCTACTACAACTATGGACATGCATGTAGCTCTATTATATGGTGCTTTTAATTCTTTTAACATTTCACCAGAAGCACTGCTTCTCTCCTTATTGTTTTTGGTTCGTATATTGACTTGGTCTTTCCCCTCTGAACCATTGACTTTCTCTAATCGTCTAGAGTTGAATTAAAGCAACAGTTTTTTTTTTTATACGTCTTTCTCAAGAAATACTCTGTAAAGTCAGTGATGACACTGTCCTGGATCGGGATCTCACAGGCATTCTTTGTTGGTGTCATGGCTGGGCGTTCCCTGGGCACCAGGGGTAGAGCCAAGAAAGGGACATGAAAAGACTGCTGTCCTGCAGTGGAGTCACACAACTCCTGCCTGGTAGTAACAGCACTTGTTCATTTCAGTCAGTTTCATACTTTCTACAGTCACAAGGCTAGTTTTAAAATTTCCTATAAAAATGATTAAAATGTGATATCTATATGTACCAATTCCCTAAGATGAATGTAACTATTAAGTGTTGCAAACACATACTAAATTCAAAAAACATGAAAAAAATAGCAAATAGAACACGGTGAATCAAAATCAACGACAACAAAAAATTCTAGAAAGAAGGAACGGTAGCCATGAAGTTAACTTTAACTAGAGATTCCGAGGAACAGAGAAAGTCTGAATAGGCTATCTGTACTGTCACCGGGGATCTAGGGAATTTGAATTATTGCTCAAATAACTGAAGCATTTAAGGGAATAATAGATACTTCTTATTTGGAAAAAAAAATTCCTTTTGAGCTGTCAGCCAAGGCTTTTTTTTAAAAAATAATAATCTGCTCTTTAAAAGAAAAGGAAGAGGTAGTATCTTTGTTTGTGTTTGAGACATGCCAGTGAACTAAGCCAGTTTACTCCAGATGTTTGATAGTGTTTCTTTTAAGGTTTAATCAGAGGCCTCTAATATATGTATATATATTATCAACTTATAAACTACAAAAATATTAGGTGTTTTAGTTAATATGTTATAACATTTAAGAGTTGGGTTTAAAAATTTTTTAAAAGTAAACAAAAATAGGAATTCTAAAATATTTTCTTCCTGCAACTCAACAGAGTATCCCACATCTTTTACTATTCTGCTCCACATTGAGTACTACTTTTGTACACTAAAAACTTCCTGCCCAACTTACAGAGGCAATTCTAGTACCAGAGGGATAATAGAAAAAAAAAATTTTGTCCCCAGTGTAATCATGGCTCAACAATTCCTTTCTGTAACAGAATCTCATACTCCGTACACTCATGATGGCTTTGTTAATGTATGTCTGCATACCTAAAGTACAGACTCTTGTATCCCTTGTAATTCTAAAGCTTTTAAGTATTCTTCTCTTTTTCTCTTTCTCACTTCCCCTTCTTTTATTTTTACTCCTTCCTTTCCTTTTGCTTCTATCAGATTGATAATGCAACTTCAAGGCCATTCTCCTTGCCCACTTCCTCTTCTTTCTTTGTTTTGTTGGATTTCTGAAGTGATTGTGTGTATGTGTATTCTTAATATAATAACAAATATCCATTGAGCTATGGGCCAGAACTCTTAAATTCAGTGTCCTTTAATGACCTTATTTATCCTCAAGATAACCCTTAAAGTGGATAATATTATTTCCCTAGAGTTGAGAAATTGAGAAATGCTCAAGTTTGGGGAAAGTTAAGTAATGTGCCTTGGAGCTCAGTTTTATTGTAGTAGTGCCAGATGATTTTGATTCCAGAGGCCAGGTTTCCCCTCTAACTGCCTGTGGTGGCTGAGAGGCAGTAGGTCCAAAGAGTCACCCCAGTGTTACTACAAGGCTACCTTTTCCTTTATGAGCCTGGTGTCCACGCAGGAAATACTTGTGAATATTTGTTGAACAAGGTGCATGCTCTAGCAAGTCAGGAAAAATACTGAGTGAATGAATCATCTAGAAATAGCTTTTCTGTCTCCTTGCCCCAAGTTACTTCATGAAGCCCTCTGAAAATCTTGAGTTTCTAAAGTACACCTTGATTTCCATCTGCTACCATAAATCTGTTAAAGTACTACAAATTAGTTGAAATTAGTTGCTTTTCTATCTTTCTGATATTATATTAATGTGGTAAGTTTACATTTTATAAATTACATCTTCCATTAGTCTGTAAGAATGTCTTTTTATCATCGTAATTAAGAGAGCTGGATAAGTTTTAAAATGAAGTCAATTACCAAACCCAAATTCAGTCAATAAGAAGTAGCCCATTGCATACCTGAGCTGTCTAGTTATTTTGTTGTCATTGCTATTGCTGAAAAGTCCACATAAAGAACACGAGCTTTAGGGTAACGCAGGTGAAGAATCTACAGAGGTCCTCTCAGCTTGTGGAAATGGCTGCCAGCGTGCCTGTGGTTTATGTTGTTCACTCCCAGCAGAGTTTAAACTTTCTTCAAGAAACTGTACTATAGCCTTACACAGGTACAAATGAAGACAAAGTTGATGCAGGTTCCGGATGTCTATTACTCTCAAGCCCAGGACACTTGTACACAGGATATGTGGAAACATGTGACAGGTTGCAACTCTGTGCTTTGTCTTGACTCCTCCGCTCTTGACCAGATATACAGAATTCACTTACATGAGGCAAGAGTTCCCATCACTATGCTTCAGAATGATCAGACTCTGACTTCAAGATACAGAATTATGGCTCTGTTGTGTAGCTGTCTGGAGACTGTGAAGGAAGACAGTAGCTATTACATTAAGAATACAAAAAACTGCCAATCCTCCACAAGAATTCTTCCTTTTCCTTTGGTTTTGGTAGCTTTGCTTACCTTTGTAATAACTTCATTTAATATAATTGCTTGGGAACTTTAAAAAGATTATGGCCTAACCTTAAAATAATACACATCTTTAATTGCTTCAGTAGAGACACTAGGAACTCATAGGTACAGGAATTTTTTTCCTGTGTGCCTTGGCTTTGTATATGGCTTTTCTCTGGCAGCAGCCCAACTCCTACAGAAAAGCAATTTGGAGGTAGCAAGTGGAAAAGTAAAATAATGCTGGATTTTCAGTTCTGGTTTTAATAAGTCAGTAAATGGAATTGGGGATAATAGTTAACTTTGTATTCAAGATAATTAGCTTTTGCTTTTTTCTTCCTGGGGAAATTTGCCAGCCTTTTATTCCTTCTCGCTTTTTTCAGCACTGGCTGCCCCACTCATAAACTGTTTCCTTTCTTTAAGGCTAATTAGTATTTGTAATAAAGGTACACATTGAGCTTTATTTTGTGAGCAATATAGCATTGTCTTGTTAAGGGAAGAGTACAGATTGGTTGATTGAATAAATGATTATTTGTGTGAGGAACTGAACCTAAGGAATGCTGAGCTCTATCCATAGTGTTCTTTAAAAAAAATTTTTTTTTTTAAATTTTGAGAGAGGATCTTGCTAAACTAGCCTCCAATTTGTTAACACTTCTGCCTTGGCTCTCTGAATAGCTGGGATTACAAGCATGTGCCACCATACTTGGCTGAGATTTAAAATTTTTATTATGGTCCACATGAGACATTTGTTTCAATACCAAAACATTATGAAATATTCCAATGCTCGCTCTCTCTCTCTCTCTCTCTCTCTCTCTCTCTCTCTCTCTCTCTCTCTGTCTCACACACACACACACACATATTTATAGTACATATGTAACATGTATACTAATGAAACATAGTATTCCAGCAGTAGTAAAAGCAGCCACCATCTACTCAATTTTGATTCTTTGCCTGTCAGATGAGATTTGCAATTTTCCTAAATTCATAGATGAGAAACTGACACAAAGACATTAAAAACTTACTCAAAGTTGTACATCTAGTTAGCTGCTAATATGTAACCAAAATCAAGGCAATTCGAATTCAGATTATAGATCTTTGGTACTGTTTACTCAGCAGTGTGTCATGGTCACTTCAATTGGATGAATATGCATTAAGAGCATTGTCTTGAGTACCCTTCCCCCTTCATACCCCGCTCCAGATAGTGGGGGCTTTTACGCCTCTGTTCTTTGGTTCTGAATTAAGACCTTTTCTACTTGTTCTAAAAAAAAAAAAAAAAAAAAAGCATTGACTCACTGACATGGGATTCCATTTTAAGGGCATAACAATTTATTTAACCAATCTCTTATTACTGAACATTTAGGTTGTCTATAATTTATCAGTGATCCAAACATTGCAATGATAAATATCCAGCTGTATACACTGTTGCATCCTTGTCTTGTTTTAGTATTTAAAATTAAATAAATTCTTCTAAGAATTATTGTGGCACTTTTTAAAAACTTTTATTATTTTTAAATTGGCCTTCAGAAAAAAATTTAAAACTCCCAGCAAAGTATACATTGTCCCACCCATTACCAGTAATGGTTATTTGTTCCAAATCTTGGTCTCTGCTATGGGACAATTGCATTTCATTGTTTTGTGAGGTTAAACTCTTTGTTTCCCAAATATTATTAGACACTTATAGTTCTCATTAACTTTTCATTCTCCTTATCCTATTTATTTGTGAGGGTATTCATTTTTATTAAGGTTATACTCATCATTAAGGAAATTAATTTTCTGTCCCAAACTATGTAAATATTTATGCCCAGAAATTTTATGTATAGATAAATGTCTTAGTTACTTTCTCATCACTGTGACTCAATACATGACATGCACAACTTTAGGGAGGAAAGATTTATTTTAGCTTATAGTTTCAGAAAGTAAAGTCCATTCACAGGTGGGCAAGAGCCAGTGCTCTGTGACACAGAGATCCCCAGAACCAGCACACACCTCTCTAGGTCAAGCCCCGCCCCACCTCCAACAGACAAAGTATCCATCGGTAAATGAGGCTTTTGGAGGACACTCCATATCCAAACCATGACAATAAAATTTTTTATATGTGAAAGTTGAAAGAACATACTCTATTAAAATAAAGAAGCTCAGAAGATATATGACCCAACCTTTGCCAAAACAATTAAAGGTGTCTTTTAAGGTAAGTGAAAAATGAAGCCATTTTAAGAATTCTTATTAAGGAAGTCAGCATACTAAGTCATCGTTTTTGGAAGTAGTATTTGGCAGGCCTCAGGTTCCCCTCAAAAATGCTTTATTTTTATGTGAATCTAAAACCACTTGTTTTTCATCTATAAAAATATATCACATTATTGAGATTTTTCTTTATATCTGAAATTAGCAATTTCAAAATTTTAACCTGTGATCCATTACCATTCTAAAGGGCATGTTTTTAAAAACCATTGTAATTATGGGACATGAAAAATGGAGAGGGAATTTTGAGCTAGTCTTTGAAGAGAAAACAGAATCTCTGGGGATTTGTTTAATTCAAAAATTTTCCTTCAAAATTTAAAGATGCTTCATTTAAGTTACATAATGAGCTCAGTGCTTCATCTGGAGTTTGATATGACTTTAAATAATTTGGTTTGAAATGGAATTTGTTGCAAGAAAAAAACTAATCTTCAGTAGAGATGAGCCTTTCCCTCCCTTCTGCTTTGGCTCTGGAGATGATGAGAAATGCTGTTTTGGGGACCGGAGTCCCAGCAGAAGGGAATCCTTTGGCAGAAAGCCACACTCCAGAGGAAAAGGACTTCTGCATGTTTCTAAACTGGGGAGTGGTGACAAGCTGTCAGGTACAAAGGGTATTCCTGCTCACAGGGGCCGGCCATGGCAGCTTTGGTTGGAAACATCACCTTGCATTAGTCCTTAGTACTGCCTCATTAGAAGCTAGGGAGTTTTGAGATACCCCCTTCCCAGTTATCTGAGGATGAGTTACTGGTCCAAGGAAGTAACTTTACTCAGGGTCACAGAGTTCCCGTTACCCTTCATTACTAATAAGTACGTAAAACAGAAGTGCTGTGGACCCAGTTTGTTTCCTGGTCCCTTTCCTTCATGTCCCAAAAAATAAATCGCATACACATGTATAGATAGGGATTTGAAGGCGATTCTCCTCCTCCTCAATTTCTGAGTGCTTCGCAGTCCTTCTCTGGTGCTGCCCGTGTCAGCTATGCTTTCTGCTCTTTGTATTTCCAGGGTAGATGTGGATATGGATATGGGCATAGCCTACCTTTTCAAAAAGATGCTTAGAATTAACTGGTATCCATTTAAATACAATTTTTGTAAAGATGGCTGACAACCCAGCCGTCCCGCCTGGGAGTGATGTGTGTGGAGTTGTTTGCAGCAGTGCTCATTTGGTATGATGCGATGTGCATGAGAGGTTGGTTAGCAGCGCTGTCAGGAAAGGCAACCTTTTGGTATCCATTTCCCCTTGATTCTAAGTGGCTGGCAATAGAACAGTGGGTGGAATAGGAGCAGAGAAACTATACACATTCCTCTAGAAAGATGGAAATGAGTAGAACTACCTCAGAGCAAAACTTTTTTCAATCAATAAAACTGAGTATTTACTGTGTTTTCTGTGCCAAACCTTCATCAAACTGAATTACTAGTTGCGAACAACCTCATATTCACCTCCCTTCTCAATTTCTGCAGATGTATAGGGCCTGCATGCTACTGAAGAAAAAAAACCTGAAATTTTGTCTCATTGAGAGTCACATACGCTGTTTCCTTGATGACTGTTTGGGTACACCTTTACTTGTAATAACCTTTTTTATCTGAATGGAAATAAACCCCAAGATGTAAATTTTAAAGAAAAAGAAAAGATGGAATCATGAGCATTTTCTCATGGTACTGCGACTTGTAAATATTGTAATATTTGGCAGTATTCCATTGTGTGCCTCAGTTTCTTAATATTCGCCCATTTTTAGTTTCCCTTTTCTGTTTATACTCTGTATCCATATCTCTATTAGAGTTTTTGTGTATTTCTTATTCATCTGTGTGACTAGTACGTGTCTGCTAAAAATGTTAAAATTTTTTCTTTAATGTGTTTTGATCATATTTGGGCTAGAATTCTTAAAATAAATTATAGTATATTTTTAAGTATATTATTTATAAAATATGCTTGACAGAAAATAACTTATTAATAACATCAGTTTATATCATTTTATATAGGAAATAGTTTTCAATGTCTAAAAATTAGGAACACAGGGTGGGAGAGGCATAGCTCAGCAGTTAGAGTACTTGCCTAGAATGAACAAGACCCTAGGTTCAATCACCCAGCACCATGTAAGCCAGGCATGGTGGCACATGCCTGAAATCCCATCACTCAGGAGACTGAGGTAGAAGAACTGCTTTGTGTTCAAGGCCAGCCTCAGCTACATAGTAAGTTCAGGACTAGCCTGGACTATAGAGTGAGACACTGTCTCAAAATTAATTAATTTAAAATAGTAAGAATACATACCTTAGACCTAAGTGCAGAAAATATCTATTCCAGATCTTGGGTCTAGCAGTTAGTGCTTCTGTATTGATAGCATTATTATATTCTTACATTATTCAAGCTGATGGCCCCCTTTGATTCCTCATTTCAAAATTATGAGCTCCTACTCAGACCAGAATAAGCACTTATGACAGGTAATGAACTATTTTGGAATTTACTGAATTCTAAATAAACCTCAGTTTCCCTGAATGGCAGCCCCTCATATGTTCCCCTTTTCCTTTTAGACAATTCTTCCTCTCTCCAGGAAGATGAAGAGGTAGAGATGGAGGCCATCAGTTGGCAAGCCAGTAGCCCACCCGTGAATGGGCACTTTGCCCCACCAGTTACTTCTGCTCGTTTTCCCAGCTGGGTCACTTTTGATGACAATGAAATCAGCTGCCCTTTGCCACCGGTCACTTCTCCTCTGAAGCCAAATATGCCACCTGTGTCATCTGCGTCTCCAGTTGTACCTTATAACTCAACTGGGTCATTTAAGAGGGACCGTCCCAAGAGTACTTTGCTGAGCTTCTCCACAGTTCAGAAGCTGGATATTTCCTCCTTAAACCGCCCACCTTCTGTAACAGAGGCACCACCATGGAGGGCCACCAACCCTTTCCTGAATGAGACGCTACAGGATGTACAGCCCTCCCCTATCAACCCTTTCAGTGCTTTCTTTGAGGAACAGGAGAGGCGCTCCCAAAACAGTTCTATTTCTAGTACCACAGGCAAAAGCCAAAGAGATTCCCTCATTGTCATCTACCAGGATGCCATCACTTTTGATGACTCAAGCAAAAACCAGTCCCATTCTGATGCTGTTGAAAAACTCAAACAACTCCAGATTGATGATCCCGATCACTCTGGCTGTGCAGCACTGCCTGATGATGACCCGGTAGCCTGGGTTGAACTGGATGCTCACCCAGCTGGGTCTCTAGGGTCTCAGCCCCAGGATGGGTGGCCCATGATGCTCAGGATCCCTGAGAAGAAAAACATCATGTCGTCCAGGCACTGGGGACCCATCTATATCAAACTGACAGACAGTGGTTACCTGCAGCTGTATTATGAGCAAGGACTAGAAAAACCATTCCGTGAATTCAAGTTGGAGATCTGCCATGAGATTTCCGAACCCCGGCTTCAAAACTATGATGAAAATGGTAGAATCCATAGCTTGCGGATAGACCGTGTCACATACAAAGAAAAAAAGAAGTACCAGCCCAAACCTGCTGTGGCCCACACAGCAGAGAGGGAACAAGTGATCAAGCTGGGCACCACCAATTACGAGGATTTCCTGAGCTTCATCCGTGCCGTTCAGGACCATCTCATGGATCTGCCAGTTTCGTCAATGGACTTGAGCACAGTTGGCCTGAACTACCTTGAAGAGGAGATTACAGTGGATGTGAGGGATGAATTCTCTGGCACTGTCAGCAAAGGAGACAACCAGATTCTCCAGCACCATGTCTTGACTCGGATCCACATTCTGAGTTTCCTCTCTGGGCTTGCTGAGTGCCGCTTGGGCCTCAATGATGTCCTCATCAAAGGAAATGAAATTGTTTCTCGGCAGGACATCATGCCTACCACCACTACCAAGTGGATTAAGCTCCACGAGTGCCGTTTTCATGCTTGTGTGGATGAGGATGTATTCAACAGCTCTCGAGTTATTCTGTTCAACCCTTTGGATGCCTGTCGGTTTGAGCTAATGCGGTTCAGGACAGTGTTTGCTGAGAAGACCTTGCCTTTCACACTCAGGACAGCAGCAAGCATCAACGGGGCAGAGGTGGAGGTACAGAGCTGGCTGAGGATGTCAACCGGCTTCTCCTCTAACCGTGACCCCCTCACTCAGGTTCCCTGTGAGAATGTCATGGTGCGTTACCCAGTGCCCAGTGAGTGGGTGAAAAACTTTCGCAGGGAAAGTGTCCTGGGAGAAAAGTCTTTGAAAGCCAAAGTGAACCGAGGGGCAAGTTTTGGTTCAGCAAGTGTCTGTGGCTCTGAGCCTGTCATGAGAGTAACTCTGGGAACTGCCAAGTATGAGCATGCCTTCAACTCCATTGTATGGAGGATAAACCGACTGCCTGACAAAAACTCAGGTAGGTAGTGGGTTCTCTTCTCTGGGAGCTCCTGTGTAGCTGCTAAAGAGCTGAGGTCCCCTTTCCGCATCTGCTCTCATATGAAGTGCTTATTTGTTGTGTGTGGGAATGGTGATGGACAGAAAAGTTGGAATGGTTGCAAAAAGATCCACATTTTCACAGCCTTATTACATCTTTCACTCCATATTTTCACCCTTTACTGTGATAAAATTCTATTTAGCTGAGCAGCTAAGAAGCTTTCTAGGGCAGCTTCTGACTTCATTATTTTGAGACTCATTAAATGTATTAGCTATGGTGCTAGAAGCTGATAGTTATCCAGATCCTGGAAGGCTTCTGGGTTCTGAAAAGGTGTCTTTTTTGACTGTGCCCTGGATGAAGGTGAAAGGCCAGTTTACAGTCAGTCATACCTACAGTACATGCGAGGAATGAGATTTCTGAGTCTACCCTCTATCAGTCATCATATCTCAACTAAGAGGTTGGTTTTGGGACTTGAGGATAGGAAAGAGACTGGGGATCCAGTAGTATATGAAGGCCCCAAAAGCCCCAGTGTTCCAAGCCACCCCCACCCCTCAGCTGGCCTTGGTCCATGGCTTTGGAGGGACCAGGCCACGAGGACAGATGAGTGAAGCTCTACCTTCTGTCAGCCTGCTCTTATTAGTTTCTAATCCCACTGCTGATCTGACAGGAGGCAGAGCTTCGGTCTCCTTGTCCTTGGGAGAATGGTCTTCAACTCAGCTGGGTCCTGGTGTCAAAAAGGCTGAGGACTACTCTAATAAAAAAAAAATAAAAGGAGGGATATTTAATTTAGACAAAACAGTTTACCAAGCCTGGCAGGTCTGCTCACAGCCATGGGGGATGCTGTGCTTGAGTGAGCCCAGAAGGCAATTACTTCCTCATGGATCCAGTGAGATTTAGCGGAGTGATGAAATGAGGCATCAAACCAGCTCTAGTAATTATTTCTTAGTCTACATCTGAGTGATCCCAGTGGCAGGTACTAATCTCATGAGCCTTTAAACCACTTCTCTTCTTGTTTATAATAAATCTTGCCCAGCTGTTAATCGAAGTAAAAAGAATCAAGTTTAACAAAACTCCTCACAGAGATGGGCATCCATGCTCTGTTCCAGTGTCGCTGTTAAATCGCACCTATGTGTTCAGAGGGTTCCTCTCCTGCTGTGAATTCTAAACATGGTAGGATGTGACAGTAGGAGGCCACCCAATCTGGTCAGCTCCCCAGGCACTCCAAGGAGTGTGTATATACCAGACATCCTGTGTCAAGACACTGGGTGTAACGGTGGAAACTGAGCAGACAATTGTACTTCTGTATTTGAGACTGCATTTGCTACCCTCTATTTCTAAACAGACAGAATTTTAAAAGAAAGTCACCCTCTCTGCATACTTTCTCATTTCCCCCATGAAATTAGCACTATATTCTCCTGCAGAAAGCACTGCAATTTTTACCTCAGTCAGGAACCCAGGGAAGAGAAACCTCCTGTAGCTTAGGAGCTCCTGGAAGGAGAAAGCTGTGGAATGACTGGATCTTTGAACTTTTCAGTCTACAGCTGAGAAATTATGGCCTGGGAGGTGACCTGACTCATCTGAAGCCACACAGCCACATCGAGGAGTCTTTTTTTCATCTCCTCTTAGTATATAAAGACAAGTAGACACACAGTTGAAGTAATTCCCACCATAAGAATGGATAGCTGCAGTTTTCTCAGTATATATAAACACATCTCAAAAGTGATCTAAAATATTTAAAAGTATTGTACAGGGATTGGTTATAAGTAACAAAGACATTAAGGGAAAAAGGAAAAAATGGATAAATAGCTTGGAAAACTGAAAGAAAAGTTGAACCAACAGAAATCAGAAAGGGTTGCTCCAAAACAGTCCTGGTAGCAGAGACTGATGCACATCTCCTTAGGGTGCCACCACTGGGACAGATTCTCACTGTCATTTTCTGCCCATGTGCTGCCTGCCTCTCATGGAGTCTGGGGCATTTTGGCTGATCAGGAGCACCCAGTGGACAAGCAGGATCAGGGAAGATTAATTTCTAAAGGGAGAGAGAAGAAACGACTGCTGCCAGAAGAAAGACAAAATGGACATGGGGCAGGAAGAAAATAACAAACATTTTCCTTAGTGTTTCCCAGTGGAGTGTGTTTAGTGGGCTCAAGGCCAAGTAAGTGAAGCTTCTGTATTACATACATAATTATTGGTTCACTCTCTGAACTTATTTTTGGGGGATTTTTTAGCCTGCATGTAAGACAGAATAAGGATACTTGGTATCTTTCTTACTTAAATCTCCACCTCCCTTTACCATTTTTCCTACCAGACTTATTAGTAATGAAACCCCCAAACATTAAGATTCTTGTACTACTTTTGGGTGATGGTACATTTCTGGACCCATTCAGGAAATTAAATCACTGTGCCCAATTCCTGCCCTCTTATCTGGTGCCCCATCCATGAAATCAGAAAACTGATGATAATTTGCTAGGAATAGACTCTATTCTGAGCTCTGCCTTTGTACATTGTCTTTTACAGGCTATTTTTCATAAGAGCCTCCATGGTCAATCATGGTAAAAGAAGCTGGGGCCTAGCTGACGTCAAAAGGCCAGCTGGCCAGGAGACCCGCCACAAGGTCCTGCTCGCAGCAGTGGTGTCGCTTCCCACCCCTCTAGGGTGGGGCAGGCACACTGCTGGCAGTGAGGGCCAGCAGGTCACCACCCCGGCTTTGCTGGTATCCCAAGTGTTCACGTTTGTGACACACAATGAAAAAGATGTATTAAATGAAAGACCAGCTTTGCAGAGTGACGGGGTAGAGACAGAATAAAATCATAAGCTCTAGACACCCCATGTAGCAACTGGTTATGGATAAGCATGGACAGCTCAGCTTCATTATGTAATTAAACAACCCCTCAGTTACCTTGGTTTTCTCAAGTAAACAATTACAATTTTCTTTACTGGTCTGGGCAGGGCCTTTCAACCTCAGAGAGTAGAGAGATACACACCCACTCTCTAAGGAAAACATTACAGTGTGAACTATTTGTTTTTCTGTTTCACCAAAGAAACATCATTCAGTGTTTATATGTAAAAAGACTTTTTAGGAAATTAACTGAAAAATCTGTACTCAATTTCTGGAAAGGATCCACATAATAGTAAAAACTGCATGATATGAAAATGAATCCATTCAATACATCTCTTTCACTGTGTATCACAGATGTGTACACAGGATACCAGCAAAGCCAGGGGTGGTAATCTGCTGGCCCTCACTGCCTGCAGTGGTCTTTCAGTTCAAAGGACAGCAAGATTTTGCTCCAGGAGGCTGTCAGGGGTGTTTTATGGGGTGCTAAGTGCTGATGCCTTTTATTCTGCTTATCCTATCATGGCCTCTCTCTTTGTTTTTGTACTGTGGCCACCCTAGTACTGTGACCTGAGCAGGCAGAATGGCCCGTTTCTCAAGCTGTGGGTTTTATTGCTAGGATACTGGGCTGTAGTAATCAGATGGCATTATATGAAAAGGTCTAAGGCACACAGAGCATAAGCTCTGCCAGGGCCAATCCCCGTGCGGCTTTGGGGCCTCTGACAGGCTGCCAGGTGGCAAGCCTACAAGTCCCCTTTGTTATTTATGTGGGTATTTGGCCCTCTATTTTCCCTTCATTCCCAAAGAACCTGATCTCTGGATTTCTTCTCTCTCTCCTAGCTTCTGGCCACCCACACTGTTTCTTTTGCCACCTTGAACTTGGCTCTGACCGGGAAGTGCCTTCCAGTTTTGCCAATCATGTGAACGTTGAATTCAGCATGCCCACAACTTCCGCTTCCAAAGCCGCCGTGAGATCCATCTCTGTAGAAGACAAGGCTGATGTCAGGAAGTGGGTCAATTATTCCGCACACTACAGCTACAAGGTAGTCTCCAGCAGCCTCTGGCCATCGCTAAGTCCATTCACTTATCATGCTCCCTCCCCCATATTCCTTTTAGCAGTGTTCCCTATGGGAACAAAGCCAAGTTCACTTCTCTTAGTGAAGTTCACGTGCATAGCTGCAAACACGTCTGCTCTAATTTTAATGAATAGCTTATCCCATGGGCTAGGAAAAGGTTGGAAAAAAATTAAAGGGGCTGCTTACAGATAGTATAGTATCTCTCTGTATGGCACTAATCAATTATTATTTCTTACTTGCACTGGAACTTACATTGTAGAATAGGGAACAGGGAATGGGGGCACATGAGGAAAGTGCTAACTACAAAACAGATGTATTTTATCTATATGAGATGAACAGAATCTGAACAATATGCGAACATGTAAGACGAGGGGACTGGCATGTAACAGTACAAAACTCAAAAATCAAATAAACATTGACATCAGTAACTGGATCAGGGCTGTGGAAGAGATAATTAGTTAACAGTTTCTGATATACATAGAAAGTGATAAAATCTGAACAGCTGGGAATCTGATAGAAAATTCAATGCCAAAGATTGAAGGGGGCCATTAGAGGAAGATTTTTGCATAATGGTATTCTACTCTCAATACACCCTCAGGTTTATATGCTGCTTTGTTCTCTTATTCCGTAGCTATATGGTCTAAATCATTTAAATACCAAAAAGAACAAATACTCCATCTTGTGGCCACAAAAAAATAGCACTTCCTTCTAGCTACCCTATTGGATAAACTGGTGAATAATTTGCCCTATCCTTTGGAGCCTATCAAACAGTGAAGGCAGACAAGTGTACAGGTACAGGGAAAGTATTCATGGGAAAAAACTCAAGTCTATTAATGAGTCAAGGGTAGATGAGGTCTTTGAGCAATAATGAGAATTTTCTAGGCAGAACATGAAGAAGATAGGATTTTAGACCACAAGAACATGTCCAGAGATAGACTCAAAGGCTAACAGTCAAAACATTAACAAAGTTTCAAGGAATCTCAAAAATACAAAATCAACCAAACAAAACCCCAAAAAACTTCTGAGGTTCTCTTTCGGTTTATGTTTTTTCTTCCTTTTGATTTTTAAAAATTTTTGTTTTGGCAGGTAGAAATTGAGCAGAAAAAGAGTTTGAAGCCAGATTTTGAAGGAGATGACATGGAAAATCCTAAGGAATGTGGGATACAGTGACAAAGCCCCACAATAAGGAGCTCTCTCTTAAGAGTTATGACAGGAAGTCTTCCTGAACAGCTGAAGTTTGAAGTCAATACCTGCTGTGGCCACTCCTTGTTAGAACAGTCTGTCAGACCTTCCTGTCTGTGGTAACCTGTCTTTTAACAAGAACCCCAATGGTGGTTGCTTTGGAGAGGTTTGGTGACTGTAATCATGCTTGAAGCACGTGGTTCACCTGACTTTCGGAGCTTTTTGTCTCATTTCTGCTTGTATTGCGGCACTGGTATGTGGTTTGTTATGACTGTTAAGAGTCTGGAAAAGTGTCTCTAACATCAGTGTTGTTATGGTTTCTCTCTGATGTTCCTCCTTCACCATAAGTTTCTGGAAATAGCAGTTTTATTAAAAATCCATCTCTGTCATGTCCTCTAAAAGAGTTCAAAACACATCTCCTCTTTGGGTCTACTAGGCTTTTTGTAGGTATCTTCATTTTTTATATGTTAACACTATGCAACCTTTCCTGATGCTTCTCCCTTGGCTGCAGGTTATTTAGTTTGAGATGCTATTTTCATTTCTCCCAGGTGTTAGTCACAAGATTTGCTAACCTGAGTCATAACAGGTAACAGGAAAAGATCCATTCGGATTTTCAAAAATTCTGTAATGGAACTTACATTCTTCCAGTAGATTGAATTAGATTCATATTTTGTTGAAAGAACAGCAAAACTGATTATATATGTGCTTCACTTTTAGGAAAAGGGATATTGACTGTCTCATTTCAGGAGACAACTTCACTCTCAATGAATTCCCAGATTCACACTGAAAAATATAAGCCACTTCTAATTCCTGAAATAAATACCTCAGGCACTTGTCAGGGGCATTTGGGAGTTCTTTTTTATACCTCATGGTTAATAGACTGTTGCATGTGTCTTTGACTGAAACTTTATAGGAAATGTAAGCTGGAAAGATCATTTTAAAAGGTGTTTTAAACTTTGAGCATCTCCCCCCCCCCCCCCATTTCAGAGTTTGGTAATCACAGTATCCATAAAGGTAGAATATTCTAGAGTAGGGATGGGGAAAAGTAGTATTTTCCAGTGTTGTGAATATTAAATCCTGATCCAAGAGTCAATCAAGACATTCAGTCTCTTTTTCATTTATTTGTCTCGATCCCTTGGTGTTTTCCCTCATAAAGAACAGAATATGGGGACAAGCAGCACATTTTATCTGACATATAGGTGATACAGAAATAGATACTACATCCAGTTTTTAGCTGTCAGATTCAAGATTATTCAGTGAATTTTTGTTGAATTCTAACTATATTACTGACAGTAGGTTATTAAAAACATTACAGTGTATTGAAGTATCTAAGCATAGGACTGAAACTACATGGATGTGACTGAATAAGCATTAATGAGAAACCCTATATACTGAGGTTTTTTTTTTAAAAAAAAAACAACCCTGTAAGTATAGAGTGAAGAGGTGCATGTGGGGGGTTGAGGGTGTTGGTGTATGGGTGTGTGTGTGTGTGTTTCTTGATGAGAAGGATGTTGAGAAGACTTAATTTTATAGCTTTCATATAGAAATGTTTTCTTAAGAAAAAAGTTCAATTTTCAATGAGGAAAAAATTATAAATATATATATATATATATATGTATGTATGTATATATATATATATATATATACACACACACACACACACACACACACACACACACACACACATATATTATGGCTATCCACAAAGCTAATGCATTCATCCCATGTTAATGGAAGTTTAGAGATCTCTACATGATATTTTGGCCAGTATCTCTCCGGATGGAAGTTTGGATTCAGTAATAGATACTGTGTTTTAAGAATATTAGTAAGTTGCTTGTATCCCAGGCAGTGACTAGGGTTGTGAAGTCTCACTATAAGGAACAGGAGACCAGCAGCCCTGAAGAACAGAAGCATAGCCAGGACAGGCATGTAGGGAGGAAATGATGTGAAGTGGCCTTGAACTTTCTGTTGAGCTATCAAAAGAGGAATCATATTTATATTGTATAGTTTCAATGGGCAAAAATAGCAATAGAAAGGAACTTTCCAGAAAAAGTGTTTTCTTCAACATAAGAATTTTCTAATAAGAGTTGTTTTAAAGAGGAATAAACTCAAGAAGTAAAATTTCCCGTTGTTGCAAATACCCAAAAGCTAAATAACCACCTCTCCCAGATAGTCAGATGCTATGACGGTCATAAGGACAGTCACACTGGATTTTGGCCAGCTGACTATTGAAATCCATTCTAAATAGCCTTACCAGGAATAAGGCTAACTTTAGTTGTCTTTTCCATCAGGTTTTCATGCTGTTCCCTACAGTGAGTCCCCTAAAGGGCTGTGTCAACAGATGCCAAAGCATATCCTTTCCCCTGCTGTAAGGTTCCTCGTGAGCACCCAGGTGGGTTAGAAGACTGGTAAGAAGGAAGGAGGCCATCTCGGGCCTTCCTCACCCAGTCCGGCTCTGCATCACCACTTCTGCTGGTGAAACCTGGCAGCATTACATGCATAGCGCTTATGGGATTTGATTTTCCTCCTTGATTTTTATTGCCTTCATGCTCTCCTACACCGTTTTTGGAGTTTTTCATTTGTTGGTTTATGTTTTTTTTTTTAACCAAGAGATGGGGAAGTCTCCTTTATCAACATTCATGAATTATTACTAATTTTTAAAAAACTACTATCTTGATTGCATCAAATTTATTTTGCCTATATTGGTTAGGGAACTGATTTGTACGTAATATATAGATGTTGGGAATATAAACAGTGTACTTTTAGTGTTTTACTAACAATCTGTGTAAAAACATAGAGTTGAGCAAATTACCCTTTTGATGTGCAGATTCTATGATGGCCACCCTGAGTGTGGTTGTTTGGGTGGGTGGGGGGTGGGGTGTGTGTGCGTGTGTGTGTGTGTGTGTGTGTGTTTGCAAAAAATCCTATTCTACTGTATGGTATTAATAATGTGAAAATATGAAAAATGAATTCATTTTACCAATACATAGTATTGCTATTAGAACTAAAAATTAGGTGTCACATGATATTAAGAGTTGTACTTTCTTTTGAGTGTAGGGCTTGCTCTTCAACCTTAGAGTAAAAGAAGATAATGTCAAACAAGAAAATGTAAGACGTTTTGTAGGCAGAACGCTGAACCCCTTCCGCCTACTCTAACAGACACAGTACTAATAGTTAATTCTTGTCAGAAGTTTGCACTTTGTTCATATTAAATATTATCTGGGTAGTTTTACTGTGTTTTTCCCCTCTATTTTGTTTTTTTCTCCACTTTTCTGTATTATTCTTGTGTCTCATCCTTGAGAACTATTTTTATTTAAAATATTTTCTTATTTGAAATGAAACTAATTTCTTTTCAGATTCAGAGGTTGAGAGCAAGAATTTATTCCCTGAAAACTCAAGTTTCTAAGGAAAATGATGTATGAAGAGAAGAAACATTTTATTTTTATGTTTCCAATATCTAGCACAAGGCTTATAATGTAACAGAATTCAGCCACTTTAAATCCTCCCTTTTAGGGCAAAAACATTCATGAAATAAAGGAAAAGTGTTAGGTATTCAGCAAATTTTCTTTGAAAGAAAACTGACCTTGACACTAGAAGGTTATTTAACCCTTACTTACCATCAAATACTCATACTAAAGCACGCCAAGTACCATTAGGGGAATTAAAGAATTTTGCTTTTCTTTTTTATTCCTGCCTTCATTGTCAAATATTACTTACTGGTATCACTGAAGCACTTAATGTACAGTGTACTGCATTTGTATTGAGAAACATTTTCATGCCCAAAGGTAAAGTAGCGCAAAAGCTGTCCATAGATTTTTGACTCAGTTTTGTTGCTGCAAATCTAGTAGATCAGTGAGCCTAAGCCTTGCGTATTAGAACAGCCAGAGGCAAGAAAAGCATTTGATAAAGTGCCTGGCAGGTGCTGCTGGGACAAGTCTTTGTTTTCCAAATCTTAACACTGACCGATGGAACTGTATGTTTATTTTGTTACCGTAGTAAGGCAGAGGCCTGAGATAGAAAGGCTGAGATAGAAACCTGTCAGATGAAATCAGTATTTCAAAGTTGACATTTTATAATAAGGTTAGTAGTAGGAAAGGCAAAAATAAGGTGAAATTTATTCCTTGAAAGTCTTGGGAATTGTTACGTTGCCGTGAATAGGAAAGCACAGCCATTCAGCCTGCTTTTACATATTTGATTATAAGTTAGTAACAACTGACTCTGTAGCTTAGGTTATTTTTTTCAAGGTGTAGAACAACAGATCTTTATATAGAAACAAAGGCTAGAGAGGTAAAAGCTCCAACTGTCTGAGAGGGGGTCCTTAGGGGTGTTGTTGCTCCCTAGAGTTTAGTTTATGTCAAGAATGTAAGTTCAAATAAAAGTAACAAAAATGGTAAGAAAAAAAAATCATCTTAAGCAGACCCTCTCTAACACATCACTACCAACTCCCATCCAAACTATTATGACTCTTTCCCCTCCTCCCCCTAGGGACTGAGCCCAGGGTCTAGTGCATTTGGGCAAGTGCCATACCACTAAGCTCCATCTCCAGCCTCATGACGACTGTTTATATTAGAGCATTCTTAACATCTTTCTAAAGATGTTTCCTGCGTGTTACCAAGGTCTTCGCTGCCAGTTTTCTACAGATTACTATTTCTAAGTTATACTCTTTGGGACAGCTTTTGGATATCATAACTATTATTTATGTGCTCATGGAACTAAAGGTAAAGGAAATATGTAAGACAACCCTAAGTGTAGAAAAATATGTGTACATCAGTAATACTTTCCATTAACTAAAGCAAGAATGCGGGATTTTTACCTTTCTTCTAGTGTGCCTTAGCAAATCTGCTAGAGAAAGTTCTTTGTTTTGAGAATTAAAAAAGAAATATATGTGTATCCCTTAACTTGCAAGTCCAAGCATAGCTATAAAGGCAGAAACTTCTCATAGTCATGTGTTTGGTAGCAGTTTAAAAGAGGGAGATAATAATAGGATATAATTTTTAAAAAGCTCTAAAACAGATGAAAAAATCGATATTCAGTATGTAACAGTATAAAGAAATGGAGAATGCAGCATTGGCCATAAAACCCCAAAATACTTGAACTAGAAGTCAACTTTTGAAGCTATAATAATAAGATACAGAGAAAAGAAAAGAGATTGCACAGCAGAGATAAACAACAGGATGGCTCAACATGTATTTATCAAGTATCTACTCTGATCAAGGTGCTAAGTCTACATCCAACTTCCCTGAAGGAATAAAAGGCTGAAAACAAGGATACGGAGAATTATTTATACAAAGTCATTGGTTGGCATGCCATAATGGCTTTGCTAAGGGAAAAACTGGGATTTTTAAGAATCTTTAAAGGACTTAGTCATGGCGACAATCACTACGTTAACTAACTTGTTATTTTCCAGTTGAACTTCAGTTTCCTTTAGTGCCACTTTAAGTGACAGTCCATGTCCATGTGACATCATATATATTCTTGAGAACCAAGAGTCTTAAATTTTTAAGATTGAGAAAACCAACTAATCTGTCCTTTCTTTTCATGTCTTTACCCTTTATAATCTGCCCACAAGAAACACGGAAAACCCCACAGTCCTGTATTTTGCAGTTTTCTTCAAAACACCAGATAAAAAAGGTCAAAGAGGGTGCTTAAGGCCAGCTGGAACGCTGCTTGGAAGTTCCACTGGCATTACCCAGAAACATAGTGGTGTTAGTATGAAGAACTGGTGGGCTTCCAAAATGAAGGTTAGGATTTAGCTATTAATTGAAGCAGCAATAGATCTAACCTTCCAAGGACCTTAGGATGGTCCCCTATGTGTAGATAATCCCTTTTATGCAAAAGGCAGAAGAAATTGAGGGACGAAAAAATACTTGGTAAACATTTTGGTACTATTTGTAAGTTTCAGCAAAACCTGGTGAGAGAAAGAGATGGTCCCCCTCTTTGATGTCTCTTAGTAACATGAAATGTGCTTCCAAAAACTTAACATGTACAGGCTGCAAAATATCTTCTCTTGTGTGGTGTATTTCAGTGCAATTTTGGTTCTTTTCTGGTTCTGGTTGTGCTTCGGTGCAATGGATGGATTCTATCTGGACAGAGCAAGAAATTCCAGCTCTTCTTCCTGTTCACTCCCATGAGCCTCAGATCACACCCACGGTTCTAGTTGTGGACACTGATTAGCCATGTCATGACCGAAACCTTACACACCATTGCTCATTGCCTTGTGCTTTAGGATGGGCAACTCCAGCAGTGTCTTCCATGCACAGTCAGCTCTCAACAGGAGCCTTTGGGTTTAAGGGTTTGCAAGCTGGGAGTGACAGAAGGGAATGCTGTGAACTTCCTGGACCCTTAGCTAGCATTCATTTAAACTTTGTGTCCACTTGCCAACAAAATCTGTACAAAACATTCTGGTATACAGGAGGTAATATTGGAATCAGTGTTTAGCCCAGGGGTGACAGGAGTGCCCCTCCTCACCTTGCTTTTCTGTAATGTGAGAGAGTGGGTAAACCCAAGATCCAGTCAGTAATTTAGCTGATGCAAGGCTTATCTTTTCCTTCCTTCCTCATTCTGTGTAACTTCTTGCACTATTGTGGTTTATTTTATGTAAACCAGTCTACTTATTTTTTTTTAGAAAAGGAAAATGTGCCTATGTAATAAAGTCTACACACTGGCTATCTCTGTAGAGGTGAAGTTTTAATTGTTCCATTGATTATAATCTGTAACATCTTTTTTGAATTATGAAAGTGAACTTAATAAAAAATTTTTAAACAAAGCACCACTATGCAATATTTAATGACATCAAATGTGAAGCTCTAAAATGTTGCCCCACAGTCTTATGGTTTGGAAGGTGGGTGGATTATGATGGTGTCCTCATCAGTGGGTGTGGGTTAATCTACTGATGACTTCATGTGTTGGTAGAGGTGGGATCTGGTCACTGTGAGCTGACCCTGAAGGGTGTGTTGTGTCCCTGGCTCCTCTCTTTCTGATTCCTGGCCACCACGGTCTGAGTAGCTGTCCTCTACCCAGGCCCTTCCTTCCACCACTCCATTTCCACCTTGGAGCCAGCCAGTGGTGGACTGAGTCCTGTAAAACCTGAGCCACAGTAAACCTCATTCCATAAGAGATGGTATCTGTCCCACTAGGACAACAGGTATAACTAAAAGCATTTATAAATAAGATCCATCACCCAGTTAATATGGGTCTGGTGATCAGAAGCTGAGAAGTTAACAAGCAACCTGTTTAATTATTCTGGTTAAGTTTATTATGTGTGCAATTCCTATTTTTGTGCCAAATACACTGTGAGAAAATCAATGGAAATTATATAATCCTGAGGATTTTCCTAGCAACAAGTACATACACATTATATAGTAAATGAAAAATACAAAAGAGTATATAAATAATAAATTTTCATTATGTTCCTGAAAGACTGTCACTGCTGAGTTAAGTCATTGTTCAATGAATTGATAAATACTAACTACTGATATCAACATAAACTCAGAAAAAAATGGGTGTGGATTAGAAGACTATGTAAGTTTTCATAGGAACAACAACTTTTAGGTAAGACTTGGAGGTGGGCTCCTTGGCAAAAGGAAACAGCTAGGAGGAGGCAGAAGTAATACTGGTGTGTTGGCTTAGCAGGAAATCTACGTGACCTGGTAAAGCTTAAAGCACAAAAGATACAGGGTTGATGGTTGAGCTGAGCTGCAGCAGAATTTGCACCCAATATAGAAAATGCGGTGAAGTCATTCTGGAATCCTGCCAATAAAGCATTGTTCCTGAAAGACTTGTATCTGAACAATGTGCTAGATGTTTTGGACTATGAAAAAGATTAAAGGCAAAGGGTTTTTTTTTTTTTTTAGTAAAGTGAAAAACAGTTTTGTATTTAGTCCAAATTGACCTTTTTTTTGTAAAATACAATCTTTTACTAGCAGAATTCACATCAGTGTTACTCTGCCGACAGAATATTATAGCCTGATAGTACAAAATTAGAGCTAGCAACTGTCAGGCACTAAATATATAAAAGAGTTACTAGGCAAATAAAAGTGTAATATTTTTAAAAGTTGGGATTTCCGAACAGTACTTCACTCCCTCCCACTATTCTCCCCTCCACCGAACAAGTTTGGAGATGTAACTATGTAGGTTTCATAATGTGACAAATTTTAGCCTTCTCGGAACACCCTTCCCTTCACCAATCCAGCAGAATCCTCATGTAAGCAGCTGGAAAGAATAGCGCAGCAGTTAAAGTGCCTGCCTAGCAAGCACAAGGCCCTGGGTTTGATTCCCCAGCACTAAGATGAGCATGGCGGCGCATGCCTGTCATCCCAGCAACTTGGGAGGCTGAGGCAGGGGGATTGCCTAGAGTTTGAGGCCAGCCTGGCATCCATAATGACTTCAGGACCCGCCGGAACTACAGAGTGAGAGACCCTACTACCAAAAAAAGAATCCTCAGGTAACTGAGGCAAGCATGCTCATCAGTGTTCCAGACTGGGCAGACAGCTGAGGAGGAAACAACAAGGAGAGTCTAAATGTCCTCAGTGTCATTCATCCATTCCTGGTGCTCAGCGCCTCTCTGCTCTTAATCTCCTCCAACAACGACCTCTATATTCTTCCGCACCAGGCAGCTTTCTATCCTCCGAAGACATATTTTTATATGACATGGACACTCACGTCATGCTTAAACCCTGAGGCAACAACTGCAAGAATTTTAGGTATATTATTTATGAAGGTGTCCCATCCCCCTCCATTCTGTGAGTAAGTCCAGGCTGGCAGTATAGCAGATGTTTACAAAAGATTAGCAATCAATGGAGAAAATCTACAGCAGAAACTGGAAAGAATGTCTCGACTTCAGACATTTTTGACTCCCCGAGATTCACTGACTGTACCAACAAAAAGTATTCCATATTATACATCAATCTCCTTTGTCTGTGACTTGAGTAGACAGGCTAACTCCTCGAATCCCTGAACCAGTGTCTCTCACTGCTGAAGAAAAACTTAAAGCTCTTAAAATCTGATCTTCAGACAGGCATGATGGTACATACCTGAAATCCAAGGTACTCTGAAGGTGAGACAGGAAGATCACAAGTTTGAAGCCAACTTGGATAACTTAGAGATATCTTGTCTCAAAATTTAAACATTAAAAAGCCCGAGTAGCACTCCCTGGGTTAATCCCCAGTACTGCCAAATAAATAAATATCCCTTTCTTAGTAGTGATTAAGTTCTCAAGTCAACACTATTTTAAAAATCACATAAATTTCCCATCCTATGACCTCAATTTTTCACCTTCTTCCGTGAAGATTCTGAGTCATTACCAACTAAGATCCTAATCACCTGGAAAATGTATTCCAATTCAAAGCTACTATGAGGAAGTCATTAAAATGAGTCACACTATTATTCCCTGAGTTTTACCAATATGAAACAACTGTATCAGCGTCTGATATCTGTTTCACAGGCCCACTGAATGGAGTGGCAGATCAGATAACTTCAGTGGAAGTAAAATGAGACTCCACTTATTATACAAAATAAGTTTTTTGTCTTATCTATCCCATCCTGTCATGGACTCACTTAAGTATCTTTCCAAACAACAACAACAAAAAAATTCTACTTTACTTGGTTAAAAAAAAACTAATATAAACTTACTATTTGTATATTAAATGGTTTCAAAAGTTACAGATAAAATTTTCAGAAAGCATTAAGGTCAAAGTATCTGTGCTACTTTCCTTCCCCACTACAGTCTGGGTGAACAGAAAGGAAGAGGATAAAATCTACCCTTCGTTTGTCCAAAGCAAATCCTAGGAGTCAGGAGATTCAACCTCCCTGCCTTTATTTCTCTTCTCTTTTCTACTTTTCACTAACAATTCATAATGTCCTCCTTAATCTAATGGCTATAGTAGAGAAAGGAACATATCACAGCTCAAAAATATGCCTCACAATTGTCTGCCTACCTAACATTGCCTCCTTTCTGTCCAGACTCCTATTTCCTATCTTACCAGCCTACTTTAGTACTTATGCAGAGAAAAGGACAGCCACATGTGGAAAGCCAAAGCCAGTGAAGAAGTGAGGCTGAAGGATGTAGAGAGAAGGAGTGTGTTCATCTTGCATCTTCAGGAAAAGGTGACACGTGAATCACATGCAGAAATGTGTGTGTCACGTATTGAGCCACATCAACCAAAAAGAAAAGAAACCAAACCAGAAATTACCTGGGCTGGCCTCAAACACTGGGCAATGTTCCTGCCTCAGCCTCCAGAGTGCTAGGATTACAGGCATGTACCACCACATCCAGCTCGAGTGGTGCTGGGGAAATGAACCCAGAGCCTTTAGCTTCCTAGGCAAGCACTGCACTTTAACTGCTGAGCTATGCTTCCAGCCCAATAAATAATTTTTAAAAGGCCATGACTGAGTAAGGTCAAACACAGAGACTAAGAACTAAGATTCTGAGAACAGTTCAAACATGTTTTTTTAAAAGTCAGACAGAAGGACTGGAAATGTAGCTTAGGGGGAGAGCACTTCCCTAGCATGCAAAAGGCTTTGGGTTGAATGGCCAGCACTACCAGAAGCAAAACAAATTTTTGATTTGATTTTTTCAAGCCAATATTACAAGAATGAAAATACACTGTGTCACTGAAGAGAGACTACATTTTGTATTCTATAACTATTGCAATAAGAAGGAAAAACAAAAGCAAGCAAGAAAGAGAAGGCTAGGAGAAAAAGAAGAGGAAAGAAGGGAAAGCACATAAGAGAAAAAGGAGTTTGAAAGCAGACTTAAAATTCATGGATATTTACTGAAATTAGAATACAGAAGCAAACGGATGATGACTTCTATGCACTGAAGATATAACCACTGGTAGTGATAAATTTCACTAAAGAGAATACAAAATGCATTCAGAAGTAAATTATTTCTAAGGATGGTGGTTTTTAGTAATGCATTTCTTCTAAGTTCAGGTATATTTTGGTATATAATAGTATTATTGATTTCCTTTTATTTCACCCTCTTGAATATGGTACACCTGAAGGCTAAAGATCAATTTAATATGTGTCATTGAGGAATGCTAATGCATCATGCCATCCAAAAAATGAGCAATTATATATCTTGCCTAAAGGATTATGAAAAAACACTCTAGTTTTAAATACTCTGAGTCATTCCAGAAAATCAAGTGATGATTTTTCAATTAATATAGAAACAGAAAAATTGGATGCTCAAATAACTTCACTTCCAAAAATGCTGGTGAGAAATGTATTAATTTAGAGTGTGGTATGTGTTTTATCTCAAACTTGGAATTGCTGTCTTGGCTCCAATTTGCAGATGGAAAAACCTCACCCATCCAAAAAGATAGATACAATTGTTTAACTGGTGGACTTGGCCCAGAAATGTGTTGTAATTTCCTAATGTTTACTCCATTCTACCACTCAGTAGGATCTGCTGATGACAAAATAGAATGCATTATTTTATTCCCTTACCTTCAACACAGTTGTTGTCTAGTATTTACTGAGGACTTGTTTTGTTCCAAGAATTATGCTAAGGGATCTATATGATTTACCTCTCAAATCTCACCCAAGTTTCTCTTATATCACTAACTGCTATTTTACATATCAGATGAAGTAACTTGCCCATAATGCAGTGAGGGCAGTGATTGAGCCCACTGATGAAGCTCACACTCCTGCTCCACCACTATCGTGTCCAAAATACACTCTTCTCATTACTGTGCAACAACACAGGCATAGGTATAGGTATAGTGCGTTGCTCTGCCCATGCAGTGAGTCACACTACTAGCTCACTACAAGAAACAGGAACAATTCCCTTTTTCAATTTTCTATCACTAAAGGTGATCATCTTCCATTTTCTTGTTTTACAAAAAGATTGGAAATATATTGTAAAGGTAGACGAAAATGTTCTCATTACAGAGAATTTCACCACAAAATGAGTACTTTTGACAAATTCATTGTGTTGAGTAGCTACTGGTGGAAAGAGGAAATTGATTTTCAACAGATGTAGAAACAAGAAATCAGTTATTCAAATAACTTGAACACGTTTTTAGGTGATGAGGACAATTATATTTAGTTGGTGAAGACTCAGTTTCAAGTCTCAATTTTGTGTAATCTAGCTTCTTTTCTACGTGAAATTTAATGCATTATGTTTAGATACATATTTGACAAACTTAGAGAACAACATAATTTGATTCAAAAACCTTCCTAGTCTCCTTGTCTTGTTTCTGAGACAGGTGGAAATAGCTTTGAACTTGTACCTTTTAAAGTTGTGTAAATACACAGTAATATGACCTTCGGGACGTTACTGCGTAATCCTAAGCACCGTTTCCTATCTGCAATACAGGGATATTATATATTTCACCAACTGTCACAAGTTCAAAAAGGAGATATTGTATGGGTAAAGATTTAAACAATCACTGCCATATAATTTCATTATTACTATTACTACTATTTAGTTTGACAGGGAACATAAAATGATAATATGCCCATTCTCTTGTTCAATCTCCTTTCTTTAAACATCCATTTCTTTTATCTATAGGCAAAAAAAAAAAAAAACCCTTTTAGAATCATTCTACAGCATTAATCCACAGTCTTTGTTCTCAAGACAGTATTTAAACTCTAACTTCTTGATTTTTTTTCAATCTATCCTTGTTAATAGAAAGACCCGTCCTTGGTACTTACTCAGATCTCTTTCCCTCTGGCCTGGAATCTATGATCTTTCTGCCACCTCACCTTTTGTAATCTCCACCACCTGTAATTACAACCAACTAACAGAGACAGGCGAATTATAGAGAAAAATTACCTCCACTTTCAGTTTTACTAAAGGTTGAGCATCATTCATCTGAAAATGGAGAGGCTCCCAAATTCGAAAGTTTTTGGGGAGCTGAAGCAATGCCACAAGTGGAAAATTCCCCACCTGATCTCACCACATGGTTAACAGTCAAGGTACACTAGCAATATTGCATAAAATTACCTTTGGCCTATGTGTATAAGGTGCATATGAAATGTAAAAGAATTTTCATATTAAGACTTAGTTATTATCCCCTGGAGGTCTCATTATGTTTATGTTAATATTACAAAATCCTAGAACAACAAGAACATACTGGTCCCAAGAATTTTGGATGAAAGATACTCAACTGGCAATAATTCCCTAAGATACAGTTTGCAGATTAAATGCACATTTAATTTCCCTGATATGATGTCTTTTATTAAAAAGTTGTATATGTAAAATTTTCCACCATTTACATAAGAAACCTCAAGCCAGGCACAATACCTATACTCCCAGCTATTAGGAAGGCTGAGGCAGAAGGTCTGCCCAAGCCCAGGAATTTGAGGACATTCTGGGCAAATACTGAGATCCTGTAATTAAAACAAAACACAACAACCCCCTACTAAGTTGAAGGTGTAGGAATTAGAAGGTGAAGCTCTCAGGTAAGTCAAAGATCATTTGGTTGTTGAAACATCATTTTTATAAAAATCATCTATACAAGCACCCTCATTTTTACAGTTTTAAATTCCTCCAAATCACAGATGGCAAACATGGTTTTATTTATTTGACAGTACTGGGACTGAACAAAGGATTCTCACTCTGAACTACATCCCAAGCTCCATTTTATTGTTTATTTGAGACAAGGTCTCTCTTAAGTTGCTGAGTTGCTCAGGCTAGGCTTGAACTTGCATTTCGCTTGTCTCCCCTTCCCAAATCCAAGGTTTACAGGCCTATGCCACTAGGCCCAGTTACAGATGTCAAACTTGAGATTAAAGATAAGGCATAGACAGCTAAGACCCAAGGGCCAGATAATCAAGGAAATCCATGTAATTAAACAGTATTTAGGAATTCCAAGTGTTTTGACTGGAAGATAAACAATGTGAATATAGAACAATTATTGATTACAATACCTCACAGGGCTTATTTTTAAAAACATTTTAAGGAAAATTTCAAGCATATAAAAAAGTATAGAATAGTTCAATGAAGTTTAATGTGTTCTACACTCACCTTCAAGTTATCACTTGTCTCATTGATAGTCTTTGCTACTGTGTTATTTTACAGAAAATCCCAGAGCTTATATCATTTCATCTTTAAAAATTTCAGGAGCATTTTTGAGAAATAAGAACTTCTCAATGTAAAAGTGTCTTAGTTACTTGTTTCTGGGACAGAATACTCGACATCCACAACTTAGGGGAGGAAAGATCCATTTTAGCTCAGCATTTGAGAAGGTCTCACTTCATTCATGGGTGGCTGGTAATATTGGAAGCACATAGCGGTGACACATTAGAAGATGGGTTGTCCACAGCACAGTGGATAGGAAGAGCCAAGTGAGCAAGGAGGGGCAGACATAGCTTATATCTTTCAGGTCACGGCCTAGTATTCTGCCCCTTCCAGGGCAAGCCATAGTTTTCTGAACCTTCTGGCTAGACCCCATCACTTTATAGCACATGATTCCATAGCTATTCCACAACATCCAAACACAAGAGGCTTTGGGGGTCATTCTAGATCCAAACCATAAGAAATCGTAACTATATCTAAAAACTTTATCGATAACTCTTTAATCTCATCAAATATTCAACAAATGTTTGAATTTCCCATTGTTTCCTACTTGCTCTTAGTCAGGATCCCAATCACTTCTACACTTTCTGATTAACTATTTTTTTATACTGAATGTTAGTTGAAAGACTAACAGTTAATCTTTTTTTTTCAGAGTAAAACAGCATCTAATGATCAGAAATAGGTGCACAATATTATAGTCAGCCATAGAAGCTGTGCTGGAGGACGAGGACCTGATCCTCCCCCTATTCCAGGTAAAGCAGTATTGGCCATGACCTGGCATGTGGATGGGCTCATGTCCTCATTCCCTGGGCCTGTGGGAAAACCACACCTAATATCCCTCAGCTATCACTTTGTGTTTTTCAGAGAAGGGGTGTAAATTCCACATGCAAGAATCTTTGCTGCCAATGTCAAATAGTATGGGCCTGGGAGAATTACAATAAAGGAGTAACCTGATCTAAGTTGTTAACAGAATTTACAGAGGCAGGGTTTACTTCTGTTCCCTACTTCCCAAAATAGCTCACTTTCCCAGCTCCTTTAACCTCTCATCACTGCTGGAAAAGTTCCTCTCACCTGTGGTCAGGCATTTATGCATGATTGTCTGCACTTAGGTCCAGAGGGTGGCAATGCCCTTGAAGAAACTAGCAATCATCTGCGGGGTGATATCTAAGTATGTCATGAGTTAACCAAACTTTATGGCTTGCTCCTGAAGCTGCTTGATGGTGACAAATCTCTGCACCAGCTCAGGAAGGGTGGAGGTTATGAGACTTTGGCACTGTGGTTTCATGCAGCTGGTGCACCTTGATCTGTGTATCTGCATCCTTAAAGAAGCTTTATGTTTAGCAATCTCACGCACCTTTCCCAGGAAACTCTGTAGCACAAAGGCTTGAGAACAAGCAGTGCTGATGTCTAAGGACAGAAGATTGGTAAGAGAAATTTTCAGCCTTTGTTTTCCTTTTCGTTCTATTCAGGTCTGAAATGGACTGCATGTCACTTGCTCATGCTAGTGAGCACAATCTTCTTTACCTAGTCTCCTGAATCAAAAGCTAATTTCTTCTGGAAACATCCTCATAGACGTATCCAGAAATGATGACGCACCAGCTATCTAGGCAGCATCCCACAGCCCAGTCAATTTACTACAAAAAATTATCACAGTATTCTAACCAGAGTCAATGATAGCAAGGATTTGTCTACACCTTCAGACCTATAGCCTGCTAAACTGTGCAGCAATAAATTCTTGATATTTAAGGCAATCTAGTTTATGGGACTTTTGCTACAATCACCCTAAAAAATGAATATACCTTCCTCGTCTTCTGTACAAGATGTTTTAAAGTTAGTTTGTTTTTGGTTGAACAAACATTGGCAATTTCATTTGGCTTAAGTTTTCATTTTTCTTGTTCCATTTCTGGAATCAATAACATCTTCAAGGATCTCTTAATTCATTTTAGTAGAAAATATTTCAAAATCTTAATCTAGGAGCATGAGGTTCTCACAGTAACTGGGCTGGTCATTGTTTTGAGGATTCTCAGAAATACAGAAGACGAAAATGTTATGTTAGCTTTGAGAAAAAGACATTTTCTGCCACTGACTTGGACTGAGACATTTTTCCACAGAGCATGGACTTGAAACACAATAATCTAGGTGCCAGTATGTGCGTGGGAGTCTTGAGGCAGGAGGGTTGCCTTGAGTTCAAGGCCAGTCTGGGCTACATTGTGAGTCCAGGACCAGCATGGACTAGAGTGAGACTCTGTCTCAAAAAATAAAAAAATCACCCTCACCAATAAGAACAGGCATCATTCAATCCAACAAAGACCTAGTTCTCAAGAATAATTGGAATTCTAAAATTATAATATATTTACTCCGACTCATTACCCCACATTTGACCTTTAAAAATGGTAGGATAACAGGGTATAGTAGTACACATTTGTAATGCCAACACTCTGGAGGCACAGGCAAGAGAATTATGAGCTTGAGGCCAGCTTGAACTATGAAGCAAGACCCTGTCTCAAAAACAAACAAGCTAGAATATATATAAATTACCACCAACAATACCAAAACATTTTTATATTCATTATATTCATAAGAATATCCCATTATGGATATATAGTCAAATGAACTATATTTCTAGTCATCTGAAGAAGTTTCTTCTTTATAGAACATTTGATTAGATTGAGTTGCTTCGTTTTATTTTTAGGTTGAGAAATTTCTTTACAAAACCTATTTTTTGTAACTAAGTAAATCATTTATGTATTTCTAGAATCAATCTAAAAAGCACAGCATATGTGAATAAGTCTAGTTTCTTTTCTTGCTCTCTCCCTACTACTTTTTCCTATGCTTATAGGTGTAACCCTTTTTTAAAAAAAAAATACGGCTTTTCTTTTTAAAATACAAGTACACTTACTGGGCACATTTGTATAGTTCCTTCTTTCTTAAATTCTTAAATGACGGAATACAAAGAACACTTTATTTTCTTAACCTTGCTTCTTTTCACTTAATGCTGTACTCAAAGGTCATTACACAGTAGTCTAGAGTGATACATCTCATTTTACTATGGCTGTATAGTACTCCCTTGTAGACATATACTATAACTTATTCAATCAGTCTCATCATATGAACAAGGATATGTTATATTGAATATCTGTTTTTTGTTTTTGATGTTAAGTCAGTCCCAAAATGAACATGGAAAGAAGTATTAGAATTAGCAATACTGAGTGAATGGGCAAATTCATGTAAAATTTTTGCTAGACATAACTGAACACATGTGTAACAAAGAAATTTGATAAATCCCAACCAATACATTAGCATTCAAAGCCAAGCCTACAGTTCCAGCAATCTGGGAGCCTGAGGCAAAAGGATCACAAGTTTGGGCCCCTTCTAGGCAAGTTAGTGAGACCTTGTTTCAAAATCAAAAATAAAGAGTGGACTAGGATGTAGCACAGTGTGAAAGTCCAGGGCTCATCTGTAGTAACACAAAACCAAATAAACATACCAATAAACAAGGAAAAACCCAAAGAAACTTGTATTTAGCTTAAGGAGTCATATTTTATGGCAGTATATAATTACAATTACATATAGAAATTTTGCTGTGTATTTATAAATAGAAATATCCACAATTTTTTGTGGATTAAACACTAACTTTGTCATTGTTGAATAGTACCATTCTATAAAGTGATTTAAAAAGGTCTTCACTTTGATGAAAATGTACCTGTTACGTACCTACCTCTATCAATGAAAAAACTCACCAAATACTTATCAAAATAGTTTCTTGAACCTTCATTCTTCCCAATAATCACAGGGTGGTAGTTATTCTTCTCTGAATAAAGAGAGGATTAGTTAAAGCCCAAGACCACACAATAAATTAGTGTCAGAGTCAAGTCTTATTACAGCAAAACTTCATGATGTTAATTTTTTAAGCCATCACAAACTGGCTTGTATTTTGGTATACAGAAAGTAATTTCAACTTGGTTGCTGCTTCTACACACTAAATAGCAGTTTCAAACAAAAAGTAAAAAACACTATAAAGATTTTAAAATATTTTCCCTTCATATAAATTATTTTCTGTTGCTATAAAAAATACCTAGAGCTGAGGAACAATTAAAAAAGGTTTGGCCCACAGTTTTATAGGCACAAAGTACAAGATCAGGTTACCTTTTTTGTGCCCCTGTTGAAAGCTTCATGGCAGGTGGGATTATGGCAGGAATGTATGTCAGAGAAAGAGATTACATGACAGGACAAGCCAGGCACTTACTTGTCAGTCTGTCTTGATCTATCAACTCACTCTGCCAGGTCAGTATCCCCAGTGACCTAAATACCTTGCACTAAGCTGGAACTCTTAAAAGTTCGTTTCCCAACATTGCCACTCAAGGACCAAGCTTCCTTCCCACACATAAAACCCTGAGGGCCAAACCACCTACAAACCAGGGTAGGAGCATAGAAAGAATCTGTGTGGCCAGCAATTCCTTCTTAAATCCACTTGATCAAAAGTTAGTGTATATGGACACCAGTTTTTCTGTATAGCCCTTTTAAAAAAAGGGAAATCTGAATAGTGTATGATTGTTTTGGGTAAGAGTGAAATATATTTTTGTTCTAATTACTTAAATAAATGCTGCAGCTATGTATTATACTTGACAATAGGGACTTTCACTAGGATTGACAGTAGGTGACAAGGAAAGTAAGATCTTCACTTTTATATCATCATCAAGTACCCAACACTGCTTAGCATATGAAGACCGTGGATGTGATCCCCAAATTAGCTTCATTTCTTTTTCTTTAGTATTTAAGAAAATGGAAGCTGAAGGAGTGTCGTAAGATACTAGCTTTAATCTATTTCCATGTCTTTTTAGACTTTTTCTTGGCATTGCTACAATAGGCATTTGGACAGTAAAATATTAAAATATTTGGACACAAGATTTGATGTCACTTTGCTTTATGGTGCAACAAAATTTACGCATTTCTTTTGTAATTATTTGATATTTAGGCAGTTATGATAAATACATAAAAGAATTAACTTTTTATTCTCCTATATAAGCATTTTGAAGTTAGAAAAAAGATACCACAGGGACTGGAGAAATAGCACAGCAGTTAAAGCACTTGCCTAATAAGGGCAAGGCTCTGAGCTCAATTCCCCAGCACCACAAAAATGGACATGGTGGCAATCCCTGTAAAGTGAGTTCAGGACCAGCCTGGATTACAAAGGGAGACCCTTTCTGGAAAAAAGAAAAAAAGGAAAAACAGAAAAAAGACACCACAAAGAAAGCACTATTATGTATCCATATACACACCTAGCTGCTACATAACATGAGTCCATAAATTGGAAATCTATTATGTTTCATACAGAGTTGTTAAAAGTAGAAAAGTTATTCAAGCTTTAGAGCTCACAAAATAAAAACTTTAAAGACAAACATGATGCTATATCTAGTCTTATGTAGAAATTCTCTGCTTATAAATTTTTAATTTTGTAAATTAAAAAGCTGCAGCTTTCAAATATTCAAGCTCACAATTTTGATGCAAGATCAGAAAATATCTCTTTCAGAAACTAAACTAGCTGGCCCCATGCATTGTGACTAAAGGCACATTACACCGAAATGAGAGGACTGAAGAATCGATAAATTGAAATAGAATCATCCATGCTGGTTATGGAGGAGATGGGCACGTTGGGCATAAAGGTAAGAGTTCCTGCTTAACTTAATGAAGTCCATAGACACTGTAACAATCCAGAAGGTATAAAAAGAGACACAAACTCAGATCCTCCAGGGAGTCAGCAGATCTTACTAAGGCTTTTTCAAAAAATTCGACGACAATACAGTATTTCACAAATCAGACCCATTGGAGCATAGGTCTCATCAATCTTCTTATAGAATATTATAGAACGCAAATCTCATATAGTCACAACCAGGTACTACTGTCTGCAGTGGTCTTAATTGCTGGCAAGATACCTGACCATTTAGCTACGAATGTCAAGTGGCAGAAAAAAAAAAAAAACGAAATGGGAAGGAGCGGGATTCCACATACATAAGGATAAGATGCTTACCGCTTATGAGGAAAAAAATCTCTTAAGTGGGAGGGCTGAAATGGGAGAGGGGAAGGACTTGAAATTTTGATGTGAGAATATATGTGTACAAAATACTCAAGTTCAATGTAAACATTAAGTATCACATGTATACATATCAATACAGTGGGAAGGGAAAAAAATCTTTAAAATACCCTTCTAATAGTCACTTGCATATTAAACATTATATATGCTCCAAGCACATTAACTTCCTGATTTTTCAAAAGTGCTCCAGAGCAGGCAACTCTGCAGGAAACATTTTGAAGTTAGAAAAAGAGCGAAGCACACTGTTAGCTGAGAATGGAATTGGTGTTGGACATTTCGAAGTTGGCTGACTTTCTCCACATCCATTCACAATCCTATTTACCATTGCTTGAATATTAATTGCTTCTAGTTTCTTTTCTCTAATCCTTTGTGGTCCTGACAAGTTGTATCTTTTCCTGTTTGGTAAAATGCCTTTGATAAACCTCAAATCTGGTTTCACCCGCATAAAATGCGCACATTTTTATTGCCTTTTGAGTACAACCTTCACACATCCACATTACCTTACCTATCTCAAAATTTCAAAGGACTGAATAATCAGGTGCTGAGTTCTGCCTCCTGAACAGGAGCATTTTTAACTGCTCTGCGTGAATGGGTGATAGAAAGGCACCATTTGCCCAGGTGCAAAGGTAACATGCCTGCAGAACTGCAACCCCGAGGGCTCATGGGAGTTGGTGGGCCACACATCTCAGGCGCAGAGTCACTCACTCACTACACGCTAGCCAGCCATATGGAATCACAGTACTTCGGCAACGTTACGAAAGGAAAGCTCTGCTAGCACAACCCAGTCGTCGTGTCTGTTCTGTTTTGGGCACTTCCACCACCGTAAAGTCACTTGAAGGTAGACTCAGAACCTGTGGGAAGCGTTAGCTCCCAACGCTATATTGCCGGGCTATACCGACAGCTCATATAGCTTCAGGGTCCTGCAAACTCAAAGTCAGCCCATCTCGGGAGTTTAAATGTGACTCCGCACTTATAACCGTCCTGAGTCCGAGCGCGCGCGGGGTGGGAAGCGGCCCCACGTGACCGACTCTCGCGCGCTGCCATTCCTAGTGAGGCCAGTGAGACCGCCTTTCCACGTTTCTTAGCTCCTCTAGAGCGGGACAGCCACCGTAATACCTCCCAGAAGGCGGACTCGGCCAGGTCTGGACTCCAAGGACTGCATAGCCCGCGCCCTTTCCAGAAATGCCTCTGCAGCCTCCGATCGCCAACGGCTGCCAGTCTTCCGCCTGGCTACCAACGCACGTGATCACGCGAGACAAGAGGAGCCCGTGCCCCGCCTTCACTACTCCAGCCCCTGGACTCCGCCCACCCGGCACCCTGTACGGCGCGTAAGGACGCAGCGTTGCGCGGCCCTGCGCTGGAGCGCCTGCGCACGCGGCTCTCGCGGTGTCTCGCGCTCGGCCCCGCCCACCACTGCCCCCGCCCTTTCCGCCCCTCCCTCCCCCTCCGCCCTGTCTCTCGGCGGCTTCGGCGGCGGCGGCGGCTCGCGCAGCTTTTTGGCTCGCTATATAAAGGGGAGAAGCAGGCGGACCGGGCGGCTGGAGCTGCAGCCGGTGGCGGCAGCGGCGGCGCTGGGAGCGGCGGCCGGTGGCGGTTTCCCTCCTTGGCGTGGGGTGGGGAGCGGGAAACGCCCCCGAACCCCTGAGGAGTCGTAGTTTCTTTTTTTAAAGCCGATTCTCGAGGTTTTCAGCTCCCGAGGAGTGCCCCCCTCCTCCTAATCCTCTCCGCTCCTCCCCCCCTTACTCCTTCAGGATCGATTTTGTTTAAATTTTTGCCCCCATCTTGGCGGTGACTCGGGTCACCCTCCGGGTCTTTTGCTTTTTTTTTTTAATTTTGTTTTCTCGGGGTTGCACCCCTCTTGTTTGTGTTGTGTGTGGAAATGGCGAACTCGGCAAATACAAACATCGTGGTAAGGACGTGGTTCGGTGGCCGGCGGGGCTTCGTTCCGGCGCCAGCAACGGCCGGACCGGGCGGGGGCGGGGACGGCGGCGGCCGAGCGGACGGCTGGGACCGAGGCCGGCGTCGCCGCCGCCGCTTCCCGCCTCCGGCGGACCGAGATGGGGCGGGGGGGGCGCGAGGCCGGGGCGGCGGCGGCGGCGGGACCGGGCGAGGGTGCGGCGGGGCGTGGGGCCGCCCGGGGCGGGCCGGAGCGGGCCGCGCGGGCGGCTGGGCCCCGGCGGGCTCGCGGCCCCGGACCCCGCTGCCGGGAGGGCGGGCGGGAGGCGCCGCCGCGTCCCCGCCGGGGCCTGTCCTCGGGACCCGGCTCCCCGAGTGGCCGCGCGACAGAATCGCGCCTGGGGGATCGGGCGAGTCCCCCGGACCCGCCACGCTCCGCGGTAGAGCAGCGGAAGGCCGGGGTTACGGGGGGGGGGGGGGTTATTTTGGGGTTTCTCCAGCTGTTGTGCTTCGGGAACCTTCCGTGGGGCCGTTGGATGCCTTTTTTCTTCTTAAAAAGGACAAAGGTTGAAAAGCACTTTTCTCAGTTCCTTCCGAATGGGTAAAAAATGGCGAAGGGGAAGCAAAGCCCCTGTCGTATCTTCCACTAGCAAAAGCACCACAACAAACCCAAAATGCCTACCGTGGTCGAAGTGTCGTCCCCGCTCTCGCCTGGAACAATTTGCCTACTTCTTCCTGCTTGCCCCCTTTGAGGTTCCTGGCGATCACGTAGGTTTGCAAAAAGCAGTCACATCAATAATAACCTTTTCAGTCACCAACGCCATGCGAGCACTAGTCCACCCAGCTCTCGATTTGTTTTTTTTATTACGACAATAAAATACGGTTGTTGCGCCCAGTCCCAAATGTGCAGACGAGCCCGCGGCCGCCCGACCCCGCACGGTGGGCGACGCGGCGCGATCCATCATGGCTGCGGCCGCTTACCCTGCTTTTCAGTCCCTCGGCCTTGTGGTCCTCCTCCCTTTGGCTGCCCTGTTTATATAGAGCCATTGCCGCTCTCTAATATAGACTCTGCCAGGATGGGAAGGTGCTTTTCAGGCCTACGTCACCGCCTCTCCATTTAAACACCAGATCCGGCTTTAAATAGTGAGAGCGGCTCCGAGCGGGGCTGGGAGGCGCGTGCTCCCGAGGCGAGCGGCGGGAGCGTGCGGAGCTCCATTTGTTTCTAGGCTTTTTTTTTTTTCTTTTTTTTTTTTTTTTTTTTGACGCTGTAATGTCGCATCGGCAGGGGCTGCTTGGAAAGCCCTGAGTTTTTGCCCTGCTGCTGCTAGTGCAGCACCCAGGATTTCCCATCTTCTGTTAAGGGAAATAGTGCTCGATGGCTGTGCCTTTGGGTTTTATTTTTTTTTAATTTTATGTTTCCAAAGATAATTTTAGATCGCACGGTCTGATCATCTTATTGATTGGAAAGGTGGCTGCATCGTTGTAGGGAATTCTGAAATGCTTTTAAAATTAAACGTTAGCTGTGGAGGACTTGGGTTTGCTAGTATTTTAGTGATTAAGTATTCAGGAAATGCGTTGAGTGTATAGCTCCTAGTATTTTATTGTGTTTTCCAATAATAACACAGACACGGGAACTTTCTGGAGACTTGAAAAGTGACAAAAGCTTCCGAATGGACACTGATGTACACGTTATAGTTTTATGGAGGGAAATTGTAAATAATGAATGAGGAGAATTAACAGCAGACGTGAAAAAAAATTCTAAGTAGGTAGTGTTTTTATTGTACTGGATGTTAACGTGGTACTCTGAATAAAAATCGAATTTCCTTTCTGCCATTGCATCAGAGAACCAACACTTGAACGGAAGCTTCTAATTTATCAGTTGACAGTGCCACTATGAATCTAGTTTACTGGTTTTAATGTTTGGAATATTTATTTTAAATGAGGAGAAGCCTAAATTACTGCGTTTACTGAAAATAAATGTCTTAAGTGAAGTTTAGAATTTTAAAGATTTTAGAAATTGCCTATTTTATATAATACATACTTTTAAAAATGAGTATTTGAAAGGCTTTCAAATTGTGAGCCGTTCTACTAGATTATACATTATGCACTTTGGGGAAGACCACACATTTCTTCGGCTTTTGTTCCTGGTTATGTCATCAAATCGTAGGCTCCATTTAGGTACAAAAGAAAAATTTTAAACTGTGACTGATTCATTAAATGAAGTGCCAGAAGAAAGCAGATTCCTACCTATGGCTCAATCTCTAAGCAAACAATTTTTAGGATAATTACTTCATAAATAAAATACAATCAGTTTTCTGGGGAAAATAGGCAGTGAAATAAAAGTATGCTGAATGGTAAAATTTTAAAAATTTACTACAATAAAACACATTATTCTTAAACCCCCTCAAAATACTGTCACTTTAATTTTGCCATCGATGCATCTCTGGAAATTGCCTTTTGTGAGTGTCTTTAGTTGCACTGTGCTGTCCTACATGGAGTCCTGAATAAATTCAGGTTGCGTACATTTCATTTTGACTTTGGGGAAGAGCCAAAAGTCTGTACAGTGCCAGTTCCTCTGAATAGGGTGGATGATAGCACACACAGTTTTTATTAGCTTGCTTTTCTGTTGGATGGTATGCTGTATTTTTCATTATACCCTCTAAAGGCAGGACACGAAGGAGGGCCTGCAGAAGTGTTTTCAAAGTGAGGGAGAACTTGTTGAGGGCTATTAATGATAGGTATTAGGGGTATTAATGATTACTGACACTTTTTTAAAAAAAAAAGGTGAATGCGCAATTTACTTTTTGATCAGCCCTTGTAAGTATCATCAGTATTGATTATAGCCTACCAGTGTAAAAGCACATAGCCCATTTATAATGCCAAGAGGAGTTAGTTTTGGTAGAAAACACTTAATAAATGTACTTTTGTAATTCAGTAAATTGCTGTGGCTAAGATTTCCGTTGTCAGATATACTTACATGATCGTAATGTATCTCTACCCACCCTCATAAGTAATGTCAGCAATAATAAAAATAAACTGAACATAGACAAAAGAGTTGATTGGGTTCTGTAATACTGCCTGGGCAGGAATAGAAAGAATAATCGTGGTAAAGGGATCAGTGTACCTTATTCCCGTGGGACCTTGAGACTTCTAATTGTGAGTATATGGATATTTGATCAGTTTAATGGTGTAGCTTGAAGGTACAGATGAGGTCGCAAAAAACAAATCAGGTATTTTTAAAATTTAAATACTCATTCAGTTTCTGGTTAGTACCAGGCAGCTAACTATTGAAATAGGTTCAGAGTATTAAGATTTAGTGGCAAGGATTTGAGTTGTAACAGGGATTAAACCAAGTTTGCAGTAATAGGAACCAGGCATAAGCAATCAGAAAGCTTTTATTAAACAATGTTGGGTTTTTGACAACCTGGGAAATTAAGACTGGAAATTGTGCGAATCTGTTATGTAAATATTTTTTTTTATGAATTGCATTACATAGTCTTATGCTTCTGGTAATGTCATACATCAGTCCAGTTTACTGGGCAAATGATATTCATAAAAAAATGGCTGTTGTCTTTAAAGTTTCATATTCTAAAATACATCCTAAAATAAGATTTAAGTAGTTGGCAAAATGGCTTGTATTTTCAGTTTGTTTGGAATTTGTGAAAACCTGTTACTTAACTTGTTAAAATGATCTTTTACAAGGCTCTTTTATTTTTCTTTAAAGCCTAAATTGTATAGATCTGTGATTGAAGATGTTATTAATGATGTGAGAGACATCTTTCTGGATGATGGAGTGGATGAGCAAGTCCTGATGGAACTAAAAACTGTGAGTTTGTCTCTTAATATCCATACTCTTCCCTCCTCCAATGTTATCTTTAGCAAAAAATGAACCTGTGTTTTTCCTAGAGGATGAATGTTAACTTTAAGGTGAGAATATAGTTTAATAAAGGATGTTAGTTTGTAATCACAAGTCTACCATCCTCTCTTCCTCTAATGTTAGGCAAGCTACTTTAATTTTGTTGTTGTTTTATTTGTATCTTCTTTTGAGATGCGTGAGTAGATTTCTTAGGCAGAGTCAAAGATGTACCAAATAAAGAGTGATGCTCACAAGCTGAGACCAACATGCTGCTTTTATATTTTAAGTTTTACCAACAAGTTGCTTCTATAAGTTTTCTTACATGTAAGATAAGAATTGATAATACCTTGTGTTTTTTTTTAATTGATTGTACTTAATCTTATTGAGTTGAAGATTAGCCGTCCTGGTGGCTCAGGCCTATAATCCCAGCACTTTAGGCTGAGAAAGGAGTACCACAAGTTGCATCCCATGTTGGGCACGTAATGACGTAGTAAGACCCTGTCTCAAACTAAAATTAAAAATGGACTAGTGGTGAGTTCAGGCTGGTCTTAAAAGTCATACAAGATGTGATCAAAATATGTGATGAATATCTCAATTTAATAGTGTAATACAGTGAAAGACACCTTGCCGTTAGTCCTCAAGATAGTACTCTCGTTCACTTTGAACACACATCTTGTCACTTGGCACTTTCTGAAGCAGTCCTGTGAGGACTCTCGTGTCTCTATGAGGTGTGGTCAAATTCAGTGAGTAGTACTGCTGAGTGCCATCCAGCAGAAGGGCAACGCATACACACTGTGTCCTCATCCATCTTACTCACTGGATCGGGAGCCATGTGACTTTTGGTTCTTTCTCCACATCAGAATGACCGTGAAAAGTAGCCATTTGAATCAGCTCGAGACACTGCAGCAGCACAGCAGTGCAACCACAGGCACTTTCCGAAGCAGGTGGCGAGAAGTACTTCAGAGACTGGCAGACATGGTGGGATGAGCGTGCTTGCAGAGAGGGCAAGTACTGAGGGGGCTGGTGAACGGCAGTGGCTTTTGCTATAATACTTTAAGAAATTTAACCATTCTGCTGTATTCTTCAACTACACTTTGTAGTTTGCCACTCTTTCAATATAAGTTGTGTTGTGGGAGAAAAGTGACTGGCTCATAACTCAAACGTGTAAGTGCTTTTCCTTGAGATATTGTTCATAGGCAGCACAATTACTTCTGGTGAGCTGAGCGTAAACAAATGTGTGCTCAGAGATGTTAAGAAATTCTTTTACTTGATACTCTATAGTGAAATGTGTCGACATTTGAAATATCTAATTCATTTAATTTATAAATTCTAAAAGACCAGTATATAATGTTGAAACATCCATCCAAAGTGCAAGATTATACATTGCTGAACTTGCAAGAAAACATTCAAAATTATTTTTTTCATTTTCTCAACCACTTCACTGTAGGAGAGCAGATTTTCTTCATTACTTCAACAGAAGCAGTGAAGTGCAGCAACCTGTATGACAAAGTACGGTTATTTTTAGGGAGAAGAAATTGTATCTGTGAACATGTAGCACATACATTCATTTCTAAATAGTAAATATTTAAAATTTAAAACATTATAATCTCTTACAGTAAGTAAAGATAATTCACAAACACGAAAGTCCTTTTGAGGTGATTTTTGAAAGATAGAAAGGGTCATGAAATCGAGAAGTTTTAGTCTTTTGCTTTACAGATTAGGTATTGAGCTCCTTTAAAGTTACATACAAATGAATAGCCACAGGAGGTGCTAAGGAACATTGGTTGTGGTGGAAGTTACCCATTCCAAGAAGGTGTGAGGACTGTAACTTAGCAACTCGTTATTGTAAATGAAACAGATCTCACTTTTATTGTGGTGAAGAAATGCCGGTTAGTGTGTTTAAGCATCTGTGGGTATTCTCTAGAGTATTCATAGAATCTCACCCTGTAAGCAAGGAGAAAATATGTTTAAATGAGATGATGAAATATTTACCCTGAGAGAAATGTAAAGGCTATTAAGAGTAGGTGTCCAAAAATGTAGGAATGCCAATTGTGAGGTTTTCATTGGAAGAGTATCGACTCCTTAAGCAGAGCACAGTGAGTTAGAGATATGAATAATAAGAGAACAAGCTTACTTTGACTTTTTAGTATTACTAGAGTGAATGTTTCACGATTTTTATTACAACCATCAATGCTGTTTTTGTAATTTTGTGACCTTATGTAGAAGATACATATGTAGGTGTCAGACTTAAAGATTTTTAAGTAACTTAACAGAGTAGTAGTTGGTTTAGGTTATTATATTATCTACTCTTGCTTCATATGGTGGTAATCTGGAGAATTTTTTCCCCCTACTGATACTAATAGAAACAGATTTTCTCCAAAGAAAATGAATTGTCTTTGAAATGAAATTTCTGGATTTTTATTTTTATTGCATTTGGTTTTTTAGTTATATAGAGATATTAATAGGCAATGCAGTAATACTTAATTAGTTTTTAACAACAAAAACTATGGCTTTTCAACCCTCAAGACCTACTTTCTATCACAATGCCTGCCGTATGTGGTTAGCACTCAGTAAGTATTTACTTGTAGTGGTTACTGACAAAGGTGGCTTTAAAATCTAACTGAAGAAAAAGCTTAATATTTTTATTGTTTTTAGATAGTGCATACTTTCCTGCGTTGTAATAGAAGTTAAAAATAAAACTAAGGTGAGTTTCTCTGCTCTAAATTTCTTCAGGATCGCTTTAGAATTTCCAGACTATGCCCTAGATTTAACAGCTGGACAGCCAGCACTGTCCATTATTTGCAGCAGTGATGGAGATGTTCACATCTGGGTTCTCTATTAAGATACTCGCTAGCCACATGTTGCCATTAAGCACTTAAGTTATGAGTAGACGAACTGAGGAACTGCATTGTTAATAATTTTAGTTAGTTGAAACTTCAGTCTTCATATACGGTTAATGACTGCCCTAATGGACTATGGGTTTCAGTTTTCATTTTCTTTTTGGTGGTGGTCCTGGAGATTGAAAGCAGAGCTTTCATACTGAGCTGTATCCACAGCCCATTTTTTATTTTTGCTTTTGAGACAGGGCCTCTCTAAATTGCCTAGGTTGGGCTCCAACTTGAAGGCCTCCTACTTTAGCCTTCCAGAGTGCTAGGATTACAGGCTTGCCTCTTCAGATAGGCTTAGACATTCTTAAGTAATGTATTGTATGACTTACCCAGGGAAAGGACTTTGCCATTTGTCTCTAGCTCTTTGCCAAGTCCACTTTGGAAACATTTCGGAAGCTAGTACAAGACTGTAAAGGATATCATGGTGAGTTGGATTGTGAATTAAAGTAGGATGCGTGATGAGGATGCATGTAATTTTAAGGATTTACTAGATAATGTAGGAAAGTGTAGTTAATAAAAAAGTTCATCCAGTTCGTGAGGTTAGTTATTGAACTGCTGTGTAACCCTTTATTATATAAGCTTTGATAGATACGACAAATACAGTTCAGTCAGTAAATTCATACTTGAATATATTGTATGTTTTGGATTGTTGAATTTCTTGGTAGGAATGATAGTCTGGTTCTCTTCAAAGTAAATAACAAAATCATCCTGGTTTCTAGACTGTTAGGTCTGTCCATGTCTAAATAGTAAGTACCATGTAAAGTATGAAATGTAACCACCTGAATACAACAAAATGAGAATTTTCCTCAGTTGGAAAGGAAATTCTAACTGCCTTTTAGTTCAGGTTTCTCAACCTTGCCACTTGAGACATTTTGGACTGATTATTATTGCAGGGCTGTTCCCACAGCCAGTAATACCATTGTTTTGTGACCAAAAAAAAATGTCTTTAGGTGTTGCCAGGTCTCTGTAGGGACATGGGACAAAGCCACTAGAGTTGAAAACTATTGTTGTAAATGTGTTCCAGAGCTAAGTGTTTTGTACAAGTGGGACAGTCCTTAAAAATTCTAGTATAGCATACTGCCATGGAGTAGTACTTGCATCACATTTTGTAGATCAGAAATAGACTAAGGTTATGCTTTGGTAGGGACATTTAGCAAGCAGTAGAGACATCAGCGTAGGTCTTTCATTTCCTATGACATAAATAATACTTGCTTGTATTATATATTATTGATATTATTATTATTACTAACCCGAGTTTTGTTAACTAGATTTTTAGTTGGTAATGGGTGGTACCAAAAAGATAGTTCTAAGTGTCATTTGAGTACTCTTGAGAACTGCAGCATTATTATTAAACTTAAAAAGAATATAAAAATAAAGAGAAAAGGAGCATTCAGTTGATTCAGAGTTTACATTATTTGTTTTAGTAAGCTTGATAATTAGTACTTAACTCTTACACGGTACTGCTTTTGTTTTTCTCATATTACCTTGAATGGGATTATGGTACTTGGTAAATGCTGCTTCTCCGTGGACTACTGTAACTACTACAGAGTTTTTGGAAATGTTGGGCCATGTTCATATGTTGTGATGGCAGGAGCCAGGAAGGTTATATTTCATGTACATTTCCTATGGGATTGTCCTGTATGATAAAGAATTGTCCTGCTTGAAATGTTGGTAGCATCATTACAGAAAAATACTATTTCAGAATATAGTAGATTTTCCCTTTTTTCTTTGAATTTAACATTAAATGGCTGGTTAATTTATAGTTGTTTTATCCTGAGTTAAGACAGTTTCTCACCTGAGTTTATACTTTTCTTTTTTTCTTTCTTTACTTTTTTTTTTGAGACAGGGTATTATTGTTCATAGTCCAGATTTATTACATGGCTCCCAAACTGACCTTGATCTCAGGACAATCTTCCTGCCTGTGTCTCCTGAGTGCTGGGTTTTAGAGGTTTGCACCACCATACCAGCTAATGTTTGTGGTACTTGGGAGTGAGCCCTGGGCTTGTGCATGCTTGGTAAGCACTCATAATCATTGAGTTATGCCTTCAGCCTCTGAGTTCATACTTGAGTAGAGAAAGTTACTCAGTGTGATCAAATACAAAAAATAGAAATGTCTGTAGCATATTTAGGCATTGAGTGAGTAGTTTCCTTTGAGGCTGTGTGACTTGACATTTGCCTTGCCTAAGGTTATGCATGCTATATTCTGGGAACTGCAAGTAGTTTAATGCTCCCAGGAGAAAGTTACATTTTAGAAAATAAAGTGCAAGGTACAGAAGCATTTGGCATATGGTAATGTATACCACACTAAGGAACTTGGTATTCAGAGAAGGATTATCTGGGGTGCCATTTAAAGTGCACTTTTCTTTTTTAAGCAGGGGCTTGCTCTGTAGTTCACGCTGGTCCTGAACTCACTATGTAGCACAGGCTGGACAATAGCACATTCCTAACTCCACCTCCTAAATGCTGGAATTACAAGCATGTGCCACGATACCTGGCTTATTTGGTGCTGGGGAATCAAACCCAGGGCCTGGGGCTTACTAAGCATGTGCCTTAGTCAGTGGGCTGTGACTCCAGCCCATGAAGTGTGGCTTTTGAGAGGCTGCTGCTTCAGAAGGTCTCATTTGAATATGTTAAGTAGAATGGGTCCTAGGAATCTGCTTTTATGAATCAGTACCGTAGTCTCTTATCCACACTTTCATTTTTTAAAGTTTCAGTTATATATGGTCAACTCTTGTCCAAATACATCATGTGGAAAATTACAACCAGTCCCTTAAGTTGAATGTAATTACTATGTATTGCAAATACCTACTTTATGAAAAGAACAGCTTGGGGGAAAAGAATTCCAGAAATAATTTCTTAGGTTTTAAATTGTGCATTATTTTGAGTAGTATATGAAATCTCAGTAACCAAATCTCCTTTCTGCCAAGACATAAGTCATACCTTTGTGTAGCACGTCCATACTCTGTGTTCTGTTAATGTGTTAAGCACTTCGTAGCTCTCTGTTACCCAATCAACTGTCACAGCATTTTGTGTTTAGGCGGTTGTCATAGTGCCTCTTTTATTCACTTCATTTCATCTTTATCATGTAAGTTCTATCTCACCTAAGATCACTAGAGTTAGGGTGAGCACAGTATAATAAAATATTATGTTTTCAGGCATCTACTGGTAGTCTTGGAACATAGCCCCAGTATGAGAGGATTAGTGTACACCAGGTTGTAGGGATAGGTACCTACTTATTACAATCTCTGGGGGGGTCCAGTTTTTAAGCAGAAGATTTATTTGTAAATTTTTTGAATATTCATCTTGGTAACAGTGTAGAATGGCATTTCTCAGACTTCATGAATGGGAACCTTAGTCACTTTCTCATTACTGGAACACCATACCTGAAACCCACAGCTTAAAGGAGGAGCAGTTTATTTTAGCTCATATTTCACAGGTCTCAGCCTCTCATGGCCAGGCAGCAAATGGCGGGTCATCATGGCAAAGGACTCAGGAGGGCCTGGGCACCGAAAAGCTGCTCGCTGCGTGGCAGCAGGAAGCAGAGCAGAGCAGAGGGTGAAGAAGGTAGTGTTCCCTGTGGTGTGCCCATTGGCCCCTCCCTGGCCGTGCGCCCCTTCTGACAGCACTGAGATAGTGGATCAGTCCATTTGATCCAGCTGGCCACCGTAATCCAGTTAACATCAAATACACGAAGCTTTTGGGGGACATTGCAGATCCAAACATAGCAGGCTCTCCTTAAATAATTTTGATTATATATTAAGGGTGTCTGTGTAACTGGAATGTAAGTCTGAACAGTATTTCTTTGCATTTATTTCAGTTTGTTGTAATTTTTAGCATTTAAAAATAAGGCAACATAAACAAAACTAATGGGATGTTTGTGAGGTTAATCAGTGTCTGTTTCAGTAGAAATATTTGCATTTCTCAGTGAGTTCTCAAAGTACTTACCCGATATTTCAGTTCTAATTTTATATTTCATAAGCTTCCTTCTCGAAATAGTGCGTGGAAATAATAGATGCTGCCGAAAAGTGATGATGAGAATGAAGTGAGGATTCCTGTCTCCATGAAGATAGGTTTTATAAAAGCCAAGTAAACAGACGTGATCAAAATACAATATTTTTCAAAAATTATGAAATCTTTTCTCAAATTCCTATATCAAATGACAAAACAAGTTTTTGTATTTTTAAATGTTTACAGGACTGTGTTTAGCCAGTGTATGAAAATGCATAAAATTATTTGCTTTTTTTTTTTTTTTTTTTTTGAGAAAGGGTCTCTCTTCGTAGCCCAGGCTGGTCCTGAGCTCACTGGGGTATTCTAGGCTCGACTTCGACTTTCCGCCTGCCTCAGGCTCCAGAGTGCTGGGATTACAGGTGTGCACCACCACGTTCAGCTTTATGTGGTGCTGGGGAACTGAACTCAGGGCCTTACTCTTTTGCCTAAGCTCTGTAATAGCTGTGCCATTTCTCCAGCGCCTGTTTGTGTTATTTTAAGTTTGATATAATTTAGGTTTGTTTGAAAGTTGGTATGGTTTTAGACGTTGTATTGATAAATTGATTTTTATCTTGACCTAAATGAGTGGTCAAATCCTCTAAAAATGCTAAATTTTATAAACCTGTTCTTGTTTTCATCATAGTTAATGATGTCACCATAGTCAGTATTCAGAAAGGAATCCTGGAATTGGTAAAGATTCACTCCCCTTGCTTATGAAATTCACGGCCCTGATGACAATTTGCATGAAATTATCTATTTTTAAAGCTTTTGCACATAGATTTTCTCAGCATGCTATGTAGTGACACTTCAAGCGGGAGTTTTTGCACCAATTGCAGCGTCTCCATTAGTTTTACATGTCCATCGCTCTTACCTGCCGTTGCCAAGGCATCATCAATACCCATTACTTGTCCCATCACCACAAGCATACATAATGTCTGATGGTGTCAATTTCAACCGTCTAAGCATGGAATGTAACACAGTTGAATCCACACCCCACCATAAATCTAAAGATGTACAGGTACAGAGAGCATATAGTACAGGGCACTCTCATTCTTTATTACTTAATTATTTTTATTTTTTGGTTCATTTGGCTGAGCTTCTTGTAGTTCTAGCATGAATTATGGATACTTCCACAGCTATTGTGTCTTCAGAGTTCACACTTGAGAACCACCCAACAAATTACCAAAAAAAAAAAAAAAACCCTCATATTTTAAGTAAGTTTACTGATTTGTGTTAAATCACATTCAAAGTTACCCTGGTTGTGTGCAGCCTACTTGTGCGCTGTATGTTGGACACCTGTGATTTAGATTTTAAGGGAGCTATTCTCACTTTAGCAGGCATCAGAATAACCTGGACAGTTTGCTAAAAGAGTTTGTTGGCTTCACTTCCCAAGCTGTGATGGGTCTTAAGAATTTAGAATTTAAGTAAGTTCCTGGGTGAAACTTAAGTGTTTGCTCCTGAACCACATTTTGAGGACCACTGACTTATAAAGGCTAGGTACCTTTGTAAGAAAAGTACTTTTTGGAATGTAGGGTCCCTGAGGACAAGGATTTTTGTCACAATTAAAACCTCAATTAAAAAGAATAAAAATAGTTAGCTTTTTAAAAATGTCTTGAGCCAGGCTCAGTGATGCAGGCCTTTGTTTTCTACTTATTCATTTAATTTTTACAGGTAATGTCATGTGCTAACATTCTCAGCCTATGTGGTACTGGGGAATGGAGCCCAGGCCGTGCACTTACCAGGCAAGCACTCTTAACCACTGAGTTAACTTTTATTGATCATTGAATTTAGGCTCTGATAGTGTTTTATGTGCCTGTGTTACTTAAGTTTTGTAACAACTGTGAATAAATATGGTTACTATCTCTGTAAGAATAGATGTCAAACAAGACTCTGTACTGGCTAGTTGGGAGGGTTACACTGGAAAATTGACTTCATTTTTTCAGTAAACTCTCAGACACTAGAATTGTTATTAGCAAGTGGATACAAATTTAGAATGCTTAGAGTGGGGGAAATATCAGAACATTATTTAAAATATCTGAATAGGGGCAGGAGGAATAGTATAGTGGTTACAGCACTTCCCTATCAAATGCAAGCCTTGAGTTTGATGTCCCAGCATCCACGTAAGCTGGTTATGGTGGTATGCACCTATAATCCCAGCAGTCTGAAGGTTGAGACAGTAGGATTGCTGTGAATTTTAGGACAGCCTGGGCTACATAATGAGGTTTGGACCAGCCTGGACTATATAGTCAGACTGTGTCTCAAAAAAGAAAAAAAGAAAAGAAAAATATCTCTGAATAGGAAAGGGAAACTTCTGAAGGATCTAAAAGAAGCCTGATGAGTGAGACAGTATCCCAAGAGTAGATCTTAGAGGAGAAAACAAAATATGTGTAGGTCTTGGATGCAAAACAATCACATTGTTTTATTTATGTTTTCAAGGAATGTTTTGTAGCTTTGGGGAAATTTCTTAAGGGGTTAAAGCTCTAGATTGAATACTAAACGTAGTAAAGAGAAAATATGTTAAGGAAAAGGATGCCATAGTTGCAGTTACTTTCTTTTCCTCCTTTCTGTCCTCTGATTTCTTCCTATCACAGATTAAACTGAGTATCCTTTATCTGAAATACTTACGAACAGAAGTGTTTCAGAAATTGGAATATTTGTGTATACATACTGGAATTCATTTATGTTTCTAGTACACCTTACGCACATAGCTTCAAGGTACTTTTATACAAAAAGTAATTTTGCACATAAAACAAACTGATTTGTGGAATTTTCCACTTGTGGCATGATGTCAGTACTCAGTGCAGATTTCGGAGCATTTAATATTTTGGATTTTTGAATTGGGGAAATTGTTGTTAGTCTTTGATATAGTGGGGGAAAGAGGCAAATTTCAAGAAGAATTCAATAAAACTTTTAACAGAGGAGCCATGCAACAGAAGTGAGCAACAGGTTAGTATATAAAGCTTCTGCATTTGTGTGTCATGCTTTGTGTTTGCAGCCGCTCCTCAGCACTGAGCTGTGTCTCCTGACTGGTCACCTTCAGCTTTAGATTCTCATAGGAGAAACCCTCCTGTGAACTCTGTATCTCACAGTTCTAGGTTGCATGTTTCTTAGAATCTGATGCCTGATGATTAGAGGTGGAGGTGAGACAGTGATACTAACACCCACCCTGCCTCCAGGTTTCTTTTTGGAGATTGTTTTCCACAGAATCAGTCCCTGATACTAGGACCAGAAATTTTTATATTAAGGAAAAATTGCATAAAATAGTTAATAGTGGTTTGATATTTATAAAAGAAACCTTTGATTTCTAAAAAGTTGTTTATCTGATACTCTCTGCTCAATGTCTGCCAATTAAAGAATTACTGTGGAAAGTTAGTTGAAGATATAGAAACAAGGAAAAAATTCCTCAGTACTCTACAATGGCAGAGATGTGGCTTGATTCTTTAAAGATTTGTTTATTGTTTATACTTACGTAAGAATTAAAGGTTGGTTGTAATATTTGGGTTGTATCAGTTTTTAAAACGGAAAACATTTAGCCAGGCATATTGGTGCACATTTGTAATCCCAAAACTCTGGAAGGTTTAGTCATGGACGATCCCATCTTGGACACCTTAATAACTTGGTTAGACCGTGTCTCAAAATAAAAATAAAAAAGAGCTGTGAATGTAGCTCAATGCAGATACTCTGAGTTCAGTCCTCAGTTCTGAAAAGCAAATAGGAGTTAGGGGTGAAGTTATGAACTAGTGAATACAATTTACCCATAGGTCCAGAGTTATTTTATCATTCATGTTACTTAGTTATCTTTACTGTTCTTTGCCTTAGTTATGGGAGAATAAGCTCATGCAGTCTAGGGCAGTAGATGGATTTCATTCGGAAGAACAGCAGCTTTTATTGCAAGTTCAACAGCAGCATCAACCCCAGCAGCAGCAGCATCACCACCACCACCACCACCCGCAAGCTCAGCCTCAGCAGACGGTGCCTCAGCAAGCACAGACCCAGCAGGTCCTCATTCCTGCATCACAACAAGGTGAGACTAAGTTCGCTTTCCTAGTACAGGTTGGAATGAGTTGTCTTTTGGAAGGAGAAATACTTTGGGTTTCTTGACTCTTCGTAAGAGGTAGTTGGTAAACAAATGATGTTTTATTTTGAGAAGGCTGTGTAGTGGTGGGTTTCTTAAAATAAGTTAACGTCTATAGAAACTTACCACTAAGAACACCGTTATTATATATGATGGAATACTTTCTTCAAAGACAAGTTTTAGTTTAAGGTTTATCTATATACCGTAAATACTGAAGTAGTTTTGTAGCTCTGCTTTGGCAATCTGAAATTCCATCCTACAGATGTAAAAACCTAAATTGACAGAATTAGATTTCTTTTAAAAGTGAATATAAAATGTAGCTGAATTTATATTCTTATAAGTGAGAATAACTATTTATAAGCTATAGTGCTTTACAATATGCAAATCATTTTATAAATATTGTTTCATTAGTGCCCTAATAGTTTTATAGACAATCTGGACCCTAGAAGGTTTAAGAAGCTTGATCAGTTACATGTAGTGTTTTTTTCTTGTGACAAACATCTATTCAATTACAGAATTTCTTGAACATTCAGATTTAGTGAATCCTAATTGTTATTTGAAAGGAAAGGAAAATAAAAAGTTGATTTTAAGGCAACAATTAGTTATCCATCTGTCTTCATCTGATAGTGTATGTAATACAAATTGATAGTAATACATGCAGGAAGTTCTGTTTGGGTCACTTTACTATTTATATCAAATAATGCCTTATTTTAAATCTGTGCCTTAAAACAAATCTTCCCATCTTTGATGATTGTTCCTCCTATTGCCTTGAGGCTTGGCACTAGGATTTTAGATCATCATAAATTAAAATTTGATTTTCTTCACTCAGAGAATATTAGGATAATGGGATTATCTGTTTATTCTCTGAAATTTGCGGAATCAAACATTTCATTCCTTTTAACCCTTAAGCAACATAACAAGTATTTCTGATTTATAGTTTTTAAAGATTGTCATCTGTCAAGTAAGAAGAAAAGAACCATGTAGATTAAAAATATGAGTTTTACCTTTTTGAGCTTACTCTTAATAAGTTAATGACTCCTTCTAACACTGGTATATTCAGTAAAAACAGTTAAGGCTGAGTTACTAAGGCACAGTTAATTATATTTGAAATTTTCCACCCTGTTTAAGAATGCATAGAAATACATGTGTTCATGGAGTATTTCAGGATTTCCTTTCTATTCTTTAGTTCCATTGCATCCTTAGATATTGGCACCTAAATTTTCAAAATTAGTTTTCCAGTATAATACGGGTCTAACACAGGTGTGTTTTTTCCATAGATATTTAAAACCTTTTGAGATGCAAGCTTTTTGAGAGTGTTAGCTGAAAACATGAAAGTATTCAGCATATGTCATTCTTGTGATTATGATAAAATAACTTAGCCTTGTGGCTTGACTTTTTTTTTTTTTTTAATGTTAGCTACAGCACCACAAGTTATTGTTCCTGACTCTAAGCTGATACAACATATGAATGCATCAAACATGGTAAGATTCAGGACTCAACTAGCTTCACTTATCTACTTCAAGTCATAATTTATATTGTATTTTAACAATTTTAAGATTTTAAAGGCGTGACAAAATAGTTTCTTTAAGTTTTCTGAATATTGTATTTAGCAGCAGTTCTAAAATTTAGCTTGCTACTTGGATATTAAGATTAATTAAATTGTGCAGCTTCCTGTTTTAAAAAAACACCAAAAGGATAATACTTTGTGGGAAATGTTTCATCTCTTGCGAGCTGGGAAAAATAGCTGTAGAAGACCATCCAAATGTATGCTTTTTCAGAAAATCTATTAATTGCAGTAAGTCAGGAATGTTAAGAGGAGCAAAGTTTTTAAAAATGGAAACTGAGTTCAGGATAATGACTTTTAGAAACACTTTAAAAATCTTTATAATGTAGTCGGTGTGTTATAATTATAAATTACAAGTTTAAAATGTACTTTAGTTGAATTACATTTGAATTTGATTTTTCTGTGGGATACTCTCAGAATTTCTTAAGTCCTCAGACTTTCAGATTACCTCTGGAACATATAATGTTTCTCATCAAATGTATTGTAGTATGTAACTGAAATTTAAAGAACCCACATACGTTCATGGAAGAAAATTTTACCTGTATCCTTTGCTTTTTTAATCAAAATACATTTGTATTTTTAATTAAAATACAGCCTGATTATCATAGTTGTATAATACTTTCTCACAAATTGCTTTTGTTTATTTTGTTTGAAATACCTAGATTTCTGGCATTTCATTCTTTAGTTCAGCCGAAACTTTATTTAAAGTTAAAATACTTTCATAAAATGATCTCTTAGCTCTTGTAAATAATCCTAGCAGTAAGGTTTTTTTTCTTCAGATCTAAACATTACAAAAAAAACCAAACCAGTATTTTTAAAAAATACTTTCACATTGTAAATGTTAAGAGCCTAAAGCTTATTTGTGATTTGTTTACCAAGTAGAAAGTAGGGATTATCTCCTAGACTAAGTGACTGTCTCATTTTGTGCTTCCAGAACTTTTCTGTGAAAATAGGAGAATTGCTTGCCCCATAAGAATTTTCCTTCCGAAAAATACCATTTTAAGTCTCAGTCCTCAAATTTTATCTTATCCATGACCTTTTTACAAAACCAAGTCTACCATGATACAGAACATGTGTGCCTGTTTGAGTGATCATGGAAATCAAACTAACAACACAAATTTACAGCAAAAGTTTTAATTGACTAGGAAGAGAAAATAAAGACTTTAGCTTGAAAAGAATAGCTGAACAGAACACAGATCTGTAGGGAAGGTCAGGCTGGCCCATTAATGAAAGAACTAGGGCTAGGGACATAACTTAGTGGTTAGAATACCTGTCTAGCATGTGCAAGACTCTGGTTTTGATTCCCTAGCACCACATAAAAATTTGTCTGGCATGTAGTTCATGCCTGTAATCCTAGCACTCAAGAGGCAGAAGCAAGAGGAGTGCGGTGGGTTTGAGGCCAGCCTGGGCCACATAGTACTAGAATTTAGGACCAGCCTGGACTACAGAACAAAATACTGTCTCTGAAAGAAACAAAAACCTAAAAAACGATTTTATGGCTTTGCTGGGGTGGACCACTGGTCGGTAACTTTTAATTGTATCATGAGTATGGCCTCATAGGAGATTTCCTTCTAGTCTGTCTTAGTTATTAATCTTTTTCTGTGACGCATCACCCCACATGCGTAGCTTAAATGGAGGAAATGTTTAGCTCACAGTTTCGGAAGGTCTCAGTGCATTCATGGGCAACAGTAGAGACATGTGGCAGCTACCTTGCAGTTGTTCATGGCATGGCTGGCAGGAAGCCACATGAGGGAGGAAGGAAGGAACTCGTGCATATCCAGGCGCTGCTTCAGTAACCCACTGCTTCCGGGTCAAGCCCCAGTGATTCATCCATACCAGGTCACTTGCCCAGTAAGGTACCACGTGCCTGTAGTTAACTCCATTTTCCTAGTCTAGTACACACCTGTAATCCACCTCTCATGACCAGGCTCCATCCCTTAACAGCACATAGTTCCATAGCTGTTCTCTGACATCCAAATACATGAGGCTTTTGGAGGACAGTTCAAATCTAAACCATAACATAGTCTTAAATTCAAACTAACAGCCATTTTCACTCTTGGAGATACTCTGGGGTTCCCCTGATGTTAACAGTACACCTGATTGATCTTTATGGTGCACCAGCAAGGCATGAGACGTCATGGGACAGACAGTGCCTGGCCTGGCACCAAGAGCTGTGGTGGAATAGTGCCTTGGACTCAGGGTTCAAGCTGCCCAGGGGACATTGCAGCCTGAGCTGGAATAAGGAGACACTGAGGGAGGACACATTTCATACATTGTCAGCAAGGGAGGATGGGAAAAAGATCTCTGCACTTATTGGGTAGCAAGTCATGGAATAAGGCCTGGGAGTTCATGTCTCATATCCATGAAAGCCTACCTGTCCTGTTTGAGTATTCATAGAGTCCAAATTGCAGGTAGTGTTAAGATAATATTACTTCTTAGAAGAAATTCACATTTTAAAATAAATTCTGGCAGTATTACCTGGAGTTGCCCTTTTCTGTTTTTGAATGATATGGGGGAGAATTTTGAATTGATACTGTGTCAATAGAGACTGGGATAAAAAGAGTCTCTTTAGTCTATTAGAGTCCTCTGTTACTGTTGTTACTATTATTAGAAACCAGTCTACTCCCAGTTAGGTTCACTGGCTCTGAAGATTATGTTTATCTAAACAAATCCTAGGTCTTCAGTCAATAATAGGCTAGCATTTATTAGTATTACTAATGTTCTTAACGTTTTTCTCTTAGGTATTTTAATTGTTCTGAAACATAATTAGCAAAAGTGTGCTTTACCAGGAAAAGTGTTAGAGGTAACACAGGCGTGCACCACCAACCTTAGCTAGGTCTGACTTTTCTGATGGATTTGTGTGCTTTAGAAACAAACAATTGAATAATAAGAATGTCAGAGTGTTAATATAGTCGGCAGAAGGCTGTTTTAAAGAGCTTAGGCAAAAATATTTGCCAGCATCTCGTTTTGAAATGATTTAATTTCTGCTTGGACCATTTTGTAAATACGAGAAGAAATTTTCATTAGCCATTAAAGGTGATTTGTATATGCTATACATGCGGTAAATATTTGTTGATGAGTTTATGCAAAAAGCATACAGGTAATTATTGTGTCATGTAGGCCATATAGAAACTATGTCTATTTACTCATAGACATCTGTTGTCTTATATGAAAAATAGGCATTTGATATCCTTTAATATTTCTCTGTAATAAGTGGCTGATCAATATGTAAAACATAAATTTAGATTATCTTTTATTTGCCTGTATATCCAAGATTCATTTTAAATTGAATAATTGAGTATCAAGCTTAAAGATAGAGTATCTTAGTAAGCTAGAGCTGGGTTCTAGAGAAATTGTGAAGTGTGATTTTCAGGCTCAGGACAGAAATTACTTAAACCTGTAAGTGGCAATACTAAGTCTTATTTTTCTTGAAAGCTGTACTTTAGAGCCCAAACTACATTGTAGTTGTATCATTCAGTAGTTTTTTAAGTTTTGTTGATTTCTCTGGCAGTAGTATCTCCAAAAATGCATACTTTTTAAAAATCTTATCCAAATACAGATGTTTCTAAAAATGTGTAGATTAAATCGAATGTATGAAGATTTGAAACCTTAAGGGAAATTACAGGGGGAGACACATGAAAATATATAAAGCACAGAGTTTTTTTTAAAAAGAGAATAATGTAATTATTTTGAGGGGAGGACAAGAGGAAAATTGAAGTATCTGGAATAGTAAGTTTATTTTGGGGGCTGGAAGAATGGCACAGCAGTCAAAGTGCTTGTCTAGCACAAGGCCCAGAGTTCGATTAATTCCTTAGCACTATATAAACCAGGTGTGGTGGTGCATGCCTGTAATCTCAGCACTTAAGGAGGATGAAGCAGGAGGATTGCCATGAGTTCAAGGCTAGCCTGTACTGCGTAGTGAGTCCAGGACCAGCCTGGGCTACAGAGTGAGACCCTATCTCAATAAAAGAAAAAAAAAATAGATTTAAAGAAATTTGGTCCCATGTGTATCTTCATAAATTAAATGTTGCATCATGACTGCATTTTTGAAGATGGATACTTCTCTTAGGATTTTAAGGCATTTTATACTAATCTGTTATTAGTATACATTTAAGAACCCCTAATTTGAAAACATGAAAGCCAGAATGCTCCAAAACTTTTTAATCGCTGACATAACACAAATGCAAAACTGTATGTATGTGACTTCACATTAGAGTTGTAGTCAAAACTCAGGTGTACTGGAAGTATATAAAGTTATTTTCATGCGATTTGTATAATAATATATATGAAACAAATTAATTTCATGCTGAGACTTGGGTCCCTTCCCTGGGATATCTCATTATGTATATAAAGGTGAAAGTCTAAAGTTTCAGATAATTTCAGTAGGCATGGTACCTTAAAATTGAGGATTGGAGGTAAAAAGAAAACTTTGTTAAATTTCCTTGAAAGTATTTCTTAGTGGATGAAACTCCAACTAATTATATTGTTCTGTTGAGTTGTTTGGAATAAATAATCAGGTTACTTAAACTAGGGTTCTTTTATCATTTTGTAACATGGAATTCAGACTTAACTATGAAAACTTTTCATGTTAGTATGTACTAAACAAAAAATTCATAATTTATATAAAGTATAATTGAAACGTACTTATACATACATCACTTTGATATTATTTTTTATTTTTATGTCTCAGAGTGCTGCTGCCACAGCTGCTACCTTAGCACTCCCTGCAGGTGTGACTCCTGTTCAGCAGATACTAACAAATTCAGGTAAGTAGGAATAATAATGGAACCATTTCACCAAATTATACCATCTGTCTCTTTGTGCATTGTTGTTATTGAAAGATAAATATTGCTGTTTCTTTTCTAATTTACGTCATTAAATGACACTGAGGGCTATATGTAGTACATGCAGCTTTAATCGTCTTGAAAAGAGGGAAATTTCTCATGAGCTTTTGATCTATGAGAACCTTATTATTAATGAAAAAGTATGATTATGTATAAGTCCTTGATTACTGAGTTTTTGTTAGAACATTTATCTTGCCAAGTGAGTTAAGTTTAACTCATTTGAACTAAAATTTTAGTAAATGTTATGGCATACATAACAGGAAATTCATTATGTGCTGTTAGACATAGCGTTTCTGTATTGATTGACAAAAGACCAGCATTTAGCACACCCTTTTAAACATATTAGTACTATGTAGGTTTTAACCACTCATTTTATAATCTTGGTTTTATTGGTCTTTATTACTTTATTTCTAAATTTGTGAAAGATGAATTAAGGACTTTTCCCTGTTTCGTACTAGTAATTTATTTATTCACTGGTTAATTCCAAATTCTGAGTCATCTAAAGCATCCTGTTGGGGAACATTTGGTTCTGCATCTATAAGCTTTATCTACTTAGTATTATGGACAGTGATTAATTCTGCAAACTTTTGCTTTTTTGTACTTTGGAAGCAAAACACTATGGTGCTTTAGTTAAAGATGTAAGAAAGATGTAAGTGAGCTATTACACATTTATTTCTTTAAATCTTTAAAAATGAATAGACCTGCAATGTCTGATCTTACTGCTCTTTTTGACTAATGTAATTTACGCTTTTAATCAGGTCTCATAATCTCTTAAAGTCTTCTGGAAAACAGTTGAGTGAGGATAATAAATGGGGAAAGTAAAACATAGGCGTAAGGTATTTGTACATGTGGGGAAGTTAGGAAAGGAAGTAACTATAATGTGCTGTGTATAAATGATAAGCCTACGTGAGTTTGTTATACATCCATCCTACTAATTCCTGGGTTTTTTTTTTTTTTTTTTTTTTTTGGTAGTTTGACACTATGTTATTTTGAGATGGTCACTACTAAAGTGATAACTTGGATTATATGATTTTTTTTTCTTTAGGTCAGCTTCTTCAAGTGGTCCGAGCAGCCAATGGTGCCCAGTATATCTTTCAGCCTCAGCAGTCAGTTGTTTTACAGCAACAGGTTATACCGCAAATGCAGCCTGGTGGTGTTCAAGCTCCTGTTATACAGCAGGTAAAAGACTTAGCTACGAACTCTATTGGCTTGCTTTTTCACCTTTCGTATGAATTCTTTGGGTGATCCTTTCATATTCTCATGGTTCTACACTCTTTTCCAGCATTTAAGACACTGTTTTTTAAATTTCTGCTGCTTATCATGCAGCGTAGTTTGTGTTCAGCATATTCAAAGATGCGTTGTTATTTTCTGGTCATCCTTTATTCCCTTGAGTGTTCTTTCCTATCAAGAGCTCTCTTCATCCAGCCTCCTAAGCAAGCAATGTGGCCTTCACTCAGTGTCAGGGTCTTCCCAAGGGGTGAGGGTTTTAGGAAAGGCAGACATGACTTGTTTGTGTAATGCTTATATATTTTCTGAAAGGGGTTATGTGGCTTTATCTCTTTATGTCTAGAAACTAGGATATCTTTAGTCCTACCAATTCTTGTTAATAGTTTGCTTTTTTTTTTTTTTTTTTGGTTCTTTGATATTCAGCACTGCTTGTAGTCTTTTATTAAGCAATTTTTTCTTTTCTCAGTCTCTCTTTTTCTTTTTACTGTCATAATTTGCTACTAAAAAATTCTGTATTAGCCTCATAACTAGTTTCCCTGCCTTTAATTTTCTACGGTCCTAACTTGACCAGTTCATACTCAGCCTTATGACCTTCATAAAAATGTTAGGATCATTTAGTGACTTACCACTGCCTTTGTAAATAGTCCAAACTCTTCAATGTTCATAAGATTTTTAAAAAATATTTTTAGGAATATTTTCTAAAAGCTTTTTTTTTTAGAGAATTTAGGTAATTTTTAAAAGACAAACACATAATCTCAGTACAAGAGTATGATAGAAGCATAATCAGAAAACAGGGCTATTAATCTAATATAATCAAATTATATGTGTAAGCTGGACATGGTGGCACATACCTGAAATCCCAGCACTCAGGAGACTGAGACAGGAGGATTGCCCTGAGTCCAAGGCCAGCCTGGGCTTCATAGTGAGTTCAGGACTAGCCTGGGCTAGAGATCCTGTCTCCAAAGGAAACAGAAAAAAAAAAAAAACACAAAAATTATATGCTGTGGTCACTTTTAAGTTTCACGTGACATTATTCTTTTATTTAGAACATTGCCTCCTTCCATTCCTTCCAGGTAAACCAAACAAAAGCCTGGCTAATCTCTTTATAGCACAAATAGAAACTGAAGGTTACATCTACTAGGAAGGTACCTTGTCTCCAAAGCTAAAATTGTAACCATCTTCTCTGTTCTCGTAGCACTGGGTCTTACAGGTTGTGTTTTCCCTTATCTGAATTGCTTGGAATAAGAGGTATTTCATACTTTGGAGTTTTCGAGATTTTTTTAATGTTTGCATTAGGATACCTATTGAGCATTCTTAAGCTAAATATCTAAAATACCCTGAAAAGCAAAATTTTTTCAATCTGTTTTATTCTGTCTTTCTTTTTCTGTATTTGTTTTGCTTTGTCTATTATGCCTTTGGCTTGTGGTTTTCTTTGTTTCTTCCAGAATTATTCTTTTTATTAGTAAATGTTTGTGATCCATAGTACATAATAGTTACATTCACACTGTAATTTTCTTAAAGGAAATATTTACATTCCTTGAACCTAATGGCAAGTACAGACATTAATAACTATAATTATAAGTATGTTAATTACAATACATAAAGTTAATGTTTGTTGTTGTATTTAAGTTATAGTTTACTTTATAATCTTAGAATCAAATCTGGAAAGGATCTTTAGACGTTGTCCTGTCTGGTGGTTCTTAGCTATGACTGTATGATAGAACCATCTGAAGCACTTTAAATAAGATGAATAGCATTCATCTCACATCAGCCGAATCAGAATATTAAGAGGTGGGGCCCCAGCGTCAACTTTCTAAACTACTGGGTGGTTCTTGTTTGCAGCCAGTATTGAAAACTGTCAGTCCTACTCTTTAACAGTGAAGTAACAAGCCAAAAGAGGTATAAATGACTTGCTTCTTTCTGAATATTAGACAGAACTAGATCCAGGCCTTCAGATCCTCAGTACAGTTTTCTTCCTGTGGAGGCAGTATAGTTTGGGTCTGAACCACAGAGTCTCTTAGTGACCAAGCTTTGTAAGTTACTAAACCTCATTGTAGCTCAGGCATGTATAAGCTAATGACTTGTATAGCTGCTGGCCTGGATAAGAGTATCTGGCATATACACAGTAAGTGCCAAGTGAAGCAGGTAGTTTTAGAAAGCCTTTTTCTTTGAGAAATTTTAGTGGTAAAATGGAAATTTAGGTCAGTGACTTACTTTCTTGTTGCTGGGACAGAAACCCGACATCCACAACTTCAGAGAGAAAAGATTTATTTTATCTCACAGTTTCAGAGTGTCACAGTCCATTCACAGGTAGGTGGCTGGAAATGGTGGAACCACGTGGCTAAGCTGGAGCCAAAGAAAGAGTTTCTCAAGGATTGTTCTAAAAGAGCCAAGTGGTGAGGAAGGGTGGAGCTATCACGCTTCAAGGTCAAGCCCCAAGTATCTACCTGCTCCGTCCATGCCAGGACCTACCTCCCAATGGTATACAGTATCCATAGGTACATGAGGTATTTGGGTGACATTCCTGATCCAAACCACAAAAAATCAGTACGGTACTTAGACATTGCTTTTGTACTTTGCTAGTTTGAACTGTATTTGAGATAATGACCATTTCTGGTGATTCTTTCACATTTGAATCAATTTGTGGCTATGATACTTGATCCCTCTAACAGGTTTCTGATACGTGGTTTTTCTTTTGCCTAAGGTCTTAGCTCCTCTTCCTGGAGGAATTTCTCCACAGACAGGTGTCATCATCCAGCCTCAGCAAATCTTATTTACTGGAAATAAGACCCAAGTTATTCCTACAACTGTGGCAGCACCCACACCAGCACAAGCACAGATAACTGCAGCTGGCCAGCAGCAACCACAGGCTCAGCCTACTCAGCAGCAAGCTCCATTAGTGTTACAAGTTGATGGGACTGGGGATACATCATCTGAAGAAGATGAAGATGAAGAAGAAGACTATGATGATGATGAAGAGGAAGACAAAGAGAAAGACGGCACTGAGGATGGACAGGTGGAAGAAGTAAGTTTCTAGGAAAAGACTTGAAAAGAGCACTTTGTCAGTCATTAATTCTTTTACTTGGTGCCAAACTGAGATATTATCTCCTATTTTTTTCCAGGCTATTAGGTGCTGTACAAAAGAAAAGTCAGAAATAAATGTAGATTGTTCCAACTTTGTTCTGACTATATTTATCTTCATAAAATATAATTTTTTCATGTAATAAAAATTATCAAATTAAATTTCATTAATAATGGTAGTGGAGACTAGAAATAATCCAGTTTTTATCCATATGCAGTTGTGGTGTGTTATATCTTAGTATTTATAGTAGCATTATTCATGATACACAAATGACAGAATCAGCACAAACGTCCTGCTGCTGAATGGTCCGTGAAAAGGTGGTCTGTCTATATAATGGAATAGTATTTTGTCACAAAGAATGAGGTAATGGTGCATGCTGCCTAGGCAAAGCGAGGGAAGCCAGACAGAAAGGCCACATACTGTACTCTGGGGAATTGAAGCAGTGGGAGCACAAGTTCAAGTCCAACCTGCTTAACTTAGTGACTTAGACTGTATGTCAAAATAAAAAATTTAAAAGGTGGTTGATGTACCTGAGTGTAAAGACCTTGTGTTTAAAAAAAAAAATTTTTTTTTCTTGCCTTCGTTTTAACAACAACAAAAAAAAATTAAATTGTACTTTATGTCTCCACTATAACCATTAACCATTGTAATGGCAAATGGTGCTGATTTGTATTCAGAGTCCTTGCTCTAGCTTTCGAGACAGGGTCTTGCTTTATAGTCAGGCTGTTCCTGAACTTTGTATGTAACCCAGGCTTGTCTCAAACTCACGGTGATGCTGCCTCAGCCTCCCGAGTTCTAGGATTACAAGTGTGCGCCACCATGCTTGGTTCGTGTGGGGCCAAGGAATCAAATCAAGGCCTTGTGCTTGCTAGGCAGGTGCTGTAGTGGCTGCGCTGCCCTCCAGCTGCCTGAGTCCCAGTTAAGTACCAGCCAGATTGCTGGTCATTTGCATTGCCTGTCACTTTGCCAGTTTCACTGTTTTTCACTTTTATAATTTTGTTGGTATATTTTGTTACCTCATTAAGCCTTTCGTATTTCATATTTTCATAGGTTCACTTCTCGAGATCTTAAATAATTGAGGAAAACTGACTGCTTGTACTATTCTTAAATAGTAAGGGAAATGAAGTTAAACATTGTTTTCAGACTTATAAATTGTATGACTGAGCCCTTCTAATTGTGTCTAATTTTTTTAACTAAAATTTCAGAATTGTTGGTAAACCCTTAAATAACAGCTGAATAACAATACCACGTGCAGGTGGCACCTGCGCTTTTTATTTTATTTTATTTTTTATTTTTATTTATTTATTTATTTATTTGAGATGAGGTCTTGCCCTGTAGTCCCAGCTGGTCTTGACTCGCTGTGTAGCCCAGGCTGATCTCAAACTCAACAGCAGTCCCCTTGGTAAGCCTTCTTGGTGCTCGGACTGGCACTTGGTTCTTGAAGAATATGAAGGTCGTTATGTCTCGTCATTGAATATCTCGTGAGCCTTTTAGTAGTGTTGCATGGGATTTATCTATTTTTCGTTTTATTTGCAGGAGCCCCTCAATAGTGAAGATGATGTGAGTGATGAGGAGGGACAGGAACTCTTTGATACAGAAAATGTTGTTGTTTGCCAGTATGATAAGGTATGATTTCATCTTCAGATGTGTTGACATCTTCCTGTCTAGTTAAATGTTTGGGCAGCTAATTAATTTTTCGTTCTCTACAGACAGTATCAAAACACAGTTACAGTTTCATGGATTATTTTGACAGAATGGATAACACTAATTTCTTATCAGTACACTTGAAAAATAATGATCTTTGTTTCTGTTTAGACTGTCTGAACTTGTAAACAATGCTACTCTTGAGTTTGTTAACAATAACAGTTCTACTGAAAATTACTTTAAAAAATTTTTAGTTTACTGTACTTGGATAGTATTAAGGCTTAATTTAGAAACTGAGAATTAGCTCTTGATTAAGTTCTTAGTTCCTAAACAGGTTGTTCATTTCAAGTTTTAGTATTAAGGTTATTGATGTCATTATTGAAATTTCTATAGTCAAGATATTTAAATAGGAATAAAATTAATTTTTTACCATAATCATAAAATTTGTAACATATAATTTGATTTCAACAGAGGTCTTTACCAAATGCTAACGTTCTAATAAGAGCAGTTAGACTTTGTAACATTCACACAATTCATTCAACATGTATGTGTTAAATATCTAAAAGTATCAGACAACATACTGGGCACAGGGGATATAGTCATGAACATGCAAAGTTTGTGCACTGATGAAATTTTCTTTATGGATCAAGAAAATGTTCAATTAGTTTTGTTTTTAAAGAAATAAATATGAAAGTATCTCTGTTTACTACAAATAAATAGATCTGTAAGGACAATGCTAAAACAGTGAATCTTATTTCTTAAAACAAAGATAAAATCAGGCCAATTAGAGTATTGAGATTTTCACAGTTTTCATTTTTATGTGCCATTACTTCTGGGTGAAAGTTTCTAACCCTGATCATTACAATTACAACAAATGTAATTTCTTGGTACATACATGGAAAGCTAGAGTGTGAGGTTACAATTGTAGACACCAGTAAACCTTTATTATATGAAAGTCTCAAGGCAGTTGCTTGTAACCAAGTGTTCTAAAAAACAGTTCTGTGGTAACACGATGTAAAGTTTGTTACACAAGAGAGCACCTTTATTTTAGCTTGACTAGAGAATATCCTTTCAAAAAATCTTTACTATAAATAAACGTAATATTTGAAATGTTGGTTTGCTTTTCTCCTAGATAATCAATTTAATGTTTTAAACTAATAAATTGAAAATAGCTTTAAATGGCATTTTGAGTGATAGTTTTTAAGTTTTCAGAGGTCAAGTTTCAAGAATTTAGAACATTAAGAGAGTTAGTGGCTTGATGTTTCAACCAACAGTGAATAGTAGTCTATTCTGTGATTGGTTAAGATGAGGTTGGGTATAGTTTAAGCTTCCTTGAACTTTAGTTTTGACCGGAAGTCCAACTGTAGGATTTCAACAAGTCAATTTTAGAAGAAGAAGAAAAAAAAAAAAGAACAATAAAATATCTATCCACATGAATCAGAATCTTAGTTAAATGCTAATAATGTGGCACAGTGCTCATTGTGAATAGATAAAGACTTAGAACATTCAGTAGAAATGACAGGCTTCAGCTTTGTTCATAGGTAATTTTACTTTAATATATCGTCACTGGCAAGTTTTAACAGGCCTTTGGCACTTAGGACATTCTTTCTGTGCTGGTAAATGAATCATTTTTCAAATTACGCTTTTGTTCAAATAACTTCTGCCATGTGTTTGATATGACATCAGTTCTGCATGTGTGTACTGTTATTTTTACCCATGAGACTTATACTCTGATTTCTACAGTTCAGCAGAATGTAATCAGTTTCTTTGCAGAATTCCTATTTCCTGCCTACTTTTCACTCGCTTTTCTCTATATAAGCTCAGTATCTTTCAAAAGTTGTATACCTGTTCTTAGGATAAGTAATACTTTCTCTATAAAGAATCCAAGAAAAAGGGAGACAGAGGTCTGCTTATTAAGCAGATACTTACTGAGTGGCTGTGATATCTCAGGATATCATCCTGTGAGATACACACATAAGTAAAACAAAGCAAAACCAGTTCCTTGCTAATAGGAAGCTTAACATACCCTAGTGGAGATACATGCTAAAATAAAATTAATTAATGTGGCATATTAGAAGCCGATACTTGCTATAGAAAAGTACAGAAACGGGAACAGGGTTAGATTTCAGTTTCATATAGAATAGTCATGCTAAGTAGGTCTTTTGAGAATATAACATTGGGCTGGAGGAAGAGCATATTGGTTAAAGTGCTTGCTCAAGGCCCTGGCTTCGATTCCCCGGCACCACGTAAGCAGAATGTGGTAGCTCATGGCTGTAATTCCATCACCTGGGAGGCTGAAGCAGGAGAATTGCTGTGAGTTTGACGCCAAGTCTGGGCTACACTGTGAGTTCTGGACTATCCTGGACTACAGAGCTAGATTATGACTTATAAGAGAGAGAGAGAGGATAGCATTTAAGCAAAGAAGCATCGCCACCATTATCTGGTGGCAGACCCTCCTGTGCTGGGGCAGCCATGTGTCAGTGGCCAAACTGAAGGAGGGAAGGGGAACCAGAATGTGTGGACTGAAGGGGGCAATTGGTGTGAGTCTTTATAAGCACTTCCTGTTCTGAGTGTGTGAGGGAAGCTGTTGGAAAGTTACAAAGAAGTAGTGTGATCTGATTTAAATTTGAGAAGGATTACTTTGCCCTCGTTATTGGAGGGAGAGCATAGGGAGGAAACAAGGGTGGAAATGAGACAGAGAGAGAGTGTAATCTAAGTGAGAGGTGATAGTGACTCAGATTAAGATGGTAGTATTGATGTTGATACATATTTTTTAATTTTTTGATGTAAGAGCCGCATCCTGAACATCCTGACTCTTGATTGTGTAATAGAAAAGAAAAAAGAGGAATCAAAAAAAGACTCCCAAGATGCTGTGGTGAGGAACTAGGTAGGAGAATGGTTTTGCTAGCGACTCAGATGGAGAAGACTGCATTTGAAGCAGGGTTGGGAGAGGGGTGAGAGTTCAGGTTTGGACAGGTTAAATCTGGCATGTCTGTTAAACTCATCCTCTGTAAGAAGTTAGATGTGATGTCCAGTTTGTGGAGATTAGAACTATAAGAGACTGCTTAATGTGTGAGTTTGTTCTTTAAACTTTTTCGTAGTACTGAGGCCTGAGCCCACTGAGCTGATACACGAATACACTGAGCTGTATCCCCAGCCCACTTTTTAGGTTTGGTTTTGTGATAGGGTCTGGCTGAGTCCCTGAGTTGCCCAAAGTGGGCTTGCACTTTTTTTACTTTAGTCTCCCAGAGTGCTGGGGTTACAGGCCTATGCCACAGGGCCTGACTAATACTGTTTCGTGTTGTTTTTTTGTTTTAAGAAATAAGAAAAACACTTGAGTTAGAGAAGAAATGTTGAGGTTTTTTTTCAAATATTTGAAGTGTTCTAAGTTTTAAAAGATACAGAGCTAGAATCAGTGAGTGAAATTAGAGGAATTAGATTTCAGTAAGGGTAAAGTACCAAAGACAAGACAGCTGTCCCCAGTATTAATGACTTGGCTTGGAATTCTTTGCTCCCTCTCTTAATCATCTTCAAGTAGGTACTGAACAACTATTTTCTAAAAATGTATCTTAGAGAATGTTTGAACCGGGTGTTAGGTCAGGGGGATTGAGGACTGGGATCTCAGAAAGTATCTCGGGTGAGTGAGTATTTTCACATTGAATAAGAAGTTCATGAGAATATTCTGTACAAGTTCCATTTTGGCTAAAAAAAAAAAAAAGAAAGACAGAAAAAGAAAAACTGCTTATACATAGTAACTGGGGAGGGAGTGTTATCTGGTTAGAGTGCTTGCCTAGCAAGTGCAAGGCCCTGGGTTCAATTTCCCAGCACCATGTCAGCCAGGTGTGGTGGTGCATGCTTGCCGTCCGGCACATGTGAGGCTCTGGCGGGAGAATTGCCATGTGCTTGAGGCCAGCCTGGACCAAAAGGTTAGGACCAGCCTGGACTACAGAGCGAGACTCTGTTTCAATAAAAAGTGTTTTTTGGGGGTGGTGGGGAGTGCTTCAGTGAACACAAGTACTGATAGCTGTAAAATAGTACAACTTACAGTTTAATTAATTTTCTTAGCAGCATTGGGAATCAAACCCAGAGCCTCATTCATTCTAGGCAAGCATTCTATATCTGAGCTACATTCCCAGGCCAAAGAAATTAATTCTTTTTAAACCAGTTATTTTGGGGAAAGGGAGAGTCAAGTTAAAACAAGTTGAAAATATAATATTGTATAAACAAGACAAATTTTGTGCAAGTTTTGTTATTTTTATCTTATATTCTTTCAATCTGTTTTTATTTAGATACACAGAAGTAAAAACAAATGGAAATTTCATCTCAAAGATGGCATTATGAATCTTAATGGAAGAGATTATATATTTTCCAAAGCCATTGGAGATGCAGAATGGTGAAGAATTGCTTTTCTTTTATAAATAAAACAAAATAAAAAAAATTTAAAGTGGACAGTTCAAAACTTGGGACATACACCAACCAAAACATCACTTCTGCATGTCAGCAAAGTGCAGTAGAAACAAAGCTACTGGAACAAAGATAGACCTTGACAACACAGACACTACTAACTGGCAAGCCATGGAACTGTAGTATGCAAGGTTGTTCGGGTGGGGGGATTGGTTTGTGTAGGAAAACCATAATTGTCAAGTTTGAGTACAGGAACTTGCCACCGGTAATTAGCATGTAAAGCTTTGTCTATATTCTTTCCTACCACTTGGGCTCAATCAGAAGATACTTGGAATGAACTGAAAAAAGAACTTCCCTTTTGATAGATGGAACTGAAACTGCTTGTTGTATGTGGTTATATTTGGTAAAAATTGCGTGTGAGCTTTTTACAAAAGGGTAAGAATTACGGTGTTGAATTTTAATTCACTTGTATAAGAAAATTTAAAATTCTCATAATAGGTCTTAAATATTTTTACTTGTTATTCTCTCTCAGTAATATATACCTCTTCCCCACTTTTTGAAACAGTTATTTAAAATTTAAAGGAAGTAATTTTTGATCAGTTTGGAGAAAAAGGCCCAAGAAAGAATATTTACTTTAATTAGGTTTTCATACTTACTAAATGTAATTTAAAGACTTGGGTCTTAGTGAATAAACTTAAAATGACAACTTTAATTGTTCAGTCTGTACTTCAAAAAAGAAACCCGAAATTGGATCCTCAGGAATACCTTTTATTTTATTTTATTTTATTTTATTTTATTTTGTTACAAGGCTATCATCTAGCTAAACTTGTATATACTTGATTATATGAAGGTTTTTCTTGTTGGGCTGAAGTGTGTACTTATATATGCATTTAATCTTTACTCAGATACTGTTCTGTACATTGATTGAAGCGTAAGGACAGGTGGTGAGGATTTGGATTTTTATTAAACAATTTAGTAATTATAAAAGTTTCTTGTGTTTACTAGTAGAGAATTTAAAAACCTATAATTTTAATTGAACAAATTTTTTAAAAGCAACTTTGTAATTTGGGGGGTGGTAGAGGGAGGTGGGCCACTGAGTACATACTTACCTCTCTTTCATTGGGTGGTCCTTCCAGGCCATCAATAATAAAAATTTGGGCTCCAGTTTGCACATTGGAAAGAAAGAATAGAAATTTGACCTGTGTATTTAAAACAATAGAAATTTAGTATGTTTATTAAGATTACATAGCTCTGTATTTCTGTAACGGGCTCTAAATAAAGAACCATTTGGCACTGTAAGCATCAGCTGCCTGGGAAATTTTCAGGAACACTCACCTTCACATTTTTCTAATAACTAATTTGATGTTGACTTTTTTCTGGACAAGATTCACATGTTTCAATTACTTATATATTGATTTTTTGTCTTCCTTTTTTTTGTCTTTTTTGTTTGTTTGTTTTTATGTGTTTCCAGAAGTAACAGATACTTTTAGAAAGTATATTGCAAAGGAGAAAACTGTGACCTATTATATATAGTACTTCTTTTTTTTTTAAGCCACAAATCTTTCAAAAGGCTAATACGTTTTTGCTTCCTGTCCCTCTTAACCTGCTGATCTCTTTAACATATTCTGAACTTCTGAGTAAATGGTGGTGGCTCGCATGTTAGTAGATTTTATGTAGGTGCCACCACTGGTAATACAGCTTTTATTTTGACTGTTAATTTAGCTTTTTGAAGGAGTTTCTTTACACCATTACTGTCAAAGCACACAGTTTTTATTGTTGTTATTTTCTAATTATTAAGACTGGGAGATGTGAAGGGAGGGAGTAAAATCACAGAAGTCCTGTCCAGTTGTCCTTCCTTATAGTTACTAGAAGGTTTGTATTTACTCAGCAAAGAAGTTAACCACCTGAACTACCTATAAAACGCAGCAATGCTGCAGAGTTCTGTAAATGAAACTCTTTGGCGGTCTAGTAGTTCTTAAGCTACTGAAATTTGGGATACTGTATGATACTCAGCTCATGTCTTGTCTCTTTGTAGACATGATATTCAAAGTAACAGTGTATACTGGCCTGTTGTTATAACTGTGTTTTCAGACAGTAACAACTGCTGCTTCAGAATGGCTCACTGGTATTATTTTGAAGCAGGAAATAATTATTTGTATTTGCACCTGTGTATTATGTATTAATTACGGCATACTGGGTGATGCTTTCCTTTTATTTGTAATAACTCTGAAAGCTGGTCCAAACAACACTGCATACCAAATTGTGCTTTTATATATTACTGCATTGTGTTCCTGTTTAATCAGATAGCATGTTTTATTTTTATCAGAGTAGTTTTTGCTGTGTAAATGTCACTTGTTTTGAATTCTTAATCATGCTTTTAACATTATATTAACAAATCATTTCATCAGGTTCCATTGAACTGTCATTCCTTTGAAAACGGGCAAGGGATTCCCACTTTGAAGATTTTTAAATGAAAGTAGCATGTTTATCTAAAGGTGAAAAATAGTGCATTCTAGAATATTATGAAAATAAGCAATGGTTTCCGAAGATTTGTTCTGATTTGCACAGATGACAATGGCACCTTTTGCTTAAAAATAATTCAACATTAATCAGTAGTGCTAAGGAAAACACAAACTTAATAACTTGTGGAAATGTGTGCCTTTCAGTATCCACACTCTTGCTTGGTGGTCATTTGTATAATCAGACCACTTAAATGCCTGAGAGCACATTTAATTTCTGTGGAGTGCCACATGTGGCTAAACCGACTCTTTAATGTGCAATTAGTTTCTAGAGCAAAATGTCTGTTATATGAGGGGGATCTTTATATTGGGCTTTTATATTTTTTGAAATGTTCACATTTCTGTTAAATGTCACATTTACACTGTTGCCTTTTTTTAAAAAAAGCCACTGACATTCTATTGCATCAAGATTTGAACAGTGTGTATTGTGATTAAAATGTGTTCTTGATAAGCATAATAGATTCCACTTCTAGGAAACAACATAAAAATATAATGAGCTTTTGTATAAAGGTTTTCTTTTGCTATAATGAAAACAGTTTTTTTCTCCAGGCTTTTAGGGAGGAGCGAGAAGAATTGTCTCTCTCTAAGAGTAATTTTTTTATTATCTCATAGCAATAATGTTGTCATTATAATCAGAGGGTAAATATGCCTTGTATAGAAAAACAGACATAATTTCCTCTTGAAAGTTCCCTTTATAACTTAGCATTTTCTTCCACTTGAGAAAAATTCCTGTATTTTCAGGTTATTTCATCTTGAACTTCTTTGAGCTTTTGTGCAATGTAGTTTATCGATCTGTCTTTGTACCTTGTCATTTCCCTTCATGTGTGTGTCCTCTGCCCACCTGTCTCTATCAGCCAGAGCAGATTCTGAATTTGTTAGTTAAAATATTCTTGTTCTCTGTGTTTGCTCATGGGTTTGTGTTAGTTTTACATTTTAATCTTACATTACACTATGGGAATTATTCTGAAATTTATATTTCGGAAGCCTGCCTTAGTCTACCATTTGTCATTTTCTGTGGTTTAAGGAAAAACACCTCAAACCTAAAATTATTTTTTTGTATTTTGAGGAACAAAAATTTTTTCTCTTCTCTTTTAAGGGAAAAACTACATTGAGTTTGTAACTACTCTTTAGGTTTCCTTAAATCAGTCCAGTATGCATCAGGGCTACAATTAGGGGAGGAGCTAATCCTTTTTATTGTTCTGAGCTACTGTTGTCAACTGCTGTTGTACATACTGTTATGTGTAAGGGCGTAAATATATTTATTATGTTTGTAAAATTCATTCTGTACAATTGCAGATCAAGGTTGCTCTTCTGTGATATATGGGATATTATGTTTTAAAGACCATCTTGGAATACAATTAGAGAACTTAGTATTTTGGTGTACTAAGACCTATTTTAAGTTTAATATTTTACCTTTGCAAAAAAACTTTAATTAAAGATGTTATTTAAAAAAGTAATGTTGCTTGCTTTGCTTACTAGCTTATAACATTGTTATATAGATAATTGAATAAAATTATAAAGTTTAGAAGGGAAAATGCTTTACCTTATTAATGAGGATAAATTTAACAAACATAAGGGTATCATTGGCTTTTGTACTTTGAAGATAAGTTGCTGTGGATGTAAGTCTTGAACGTATAAATTCTTAATAGCTTTAAAAAGTTGTGTTTCCCAGACACATAGGAATTTAGGTTGGGCTAAATTCATACCAACTAAATGTAAGAATATAATTAACAAATTGCATTTAATGGGTACTTACTCTCCAAAGAATAGATTATTTAGCATAAAGTTATTTAAGAGCATTGTTTGTCTAGCTAAATCCTTTTCTCTTAGTTCAGAGTTTGTAAATTGCTTATTAAGAGAATTGAATTATTGAGGTTTATATTAAATATTGAATATATTTTGTGTTACTTTAGAAAGTATTAAATTAGATATTTTAATTTTACAGTTCAAATCATTAAGAAAGCTTGCTTTTTGTAAATTTTTTTATCCTGTTACAGACTACTTTATCTAGGAAACCTGCAAATTTTAACTATTAAACATAATAAAGATATTTTATTTATTGCTGGCAAATCTTGTACTTTGCAGTTTAATTGAAGTTCCTGCATTGATGATGATCTTAACCTTTTTGCCCATAGTTTCCCCACCTGAAGTGACAGTGATAAGTTCATGAGGACTGGATGAGACAGTCCATGGAAAGCTCCTAGAGTGGTGCTTTGTGCATGGTAAGCGCTTAGGTCACAGTGACTTAATTATAATTTAAAATGACAAATAGAGCTAAAAGGCATGAAATGGTCCACGTAGCAGGGGAGAAAATGTGATGTATTTAAGGAGCACCAGTTGACTCATTTGCAGCAAAACAAATTGATCTTAGAAGGTTGAGTTGGTAAAGCAGTACATTTTGGCTTCTGCAGACAGTGTAGAGGGAAGAGGAGTGAGGTACATGGGAGAGGGGTAAGGAACTGTAGTCTTACTGTGACTGGAGACCTCACTACAGAAGCTGCTGGATCTCACTCTGTGGCTTAGACTGGTTTCCAATTCTGTGATCCTCTTGCCATAGCCTCCCAAGTCTGGGATTTCAGGTGTATGCCATACCCAGCTCATGCTTTCGTTAGCTTAACTGAAAGGCCTAAATTATATGTCTAAAATAGATGAAAATTTTCCAAAGCTGAAGCCACGGTAGAAGTACATATTTTTTAGATTGTTTTCCCTAATATCAGTGGGTCCTGCCCAGGTTATTTGAAAGAAACGTTGAGAGTTGTTAAGCAGTTAAGCTATTGGTGCTGTCCTATGATTCTGATAATGCCCCTGTTCCATGAAAAGAACCCTGGGCTTTATTTCTACAACAGGGATGTCGTGATGCAGTAATGATATTCAGTTGGACAGGTAGGGCCAGAGAAGAGTAGCTCACTTACAATAGTTATATGAAGAATGCAGTCTTTTTCATACTGTTTATTTCTAGTGGGACACATGATGGACTTTTTGTTGTTGTTTTGGCTTTTCAGTGTCAGTGTTTTATTTTGTATTTTCTTTTTTGCCACTAAGCAAAATAGGAGACAGTTTCTGCCTTTGGAAGTAGAAAGGGGTAGAATGGTAGATGAAGAATCACTTGCTTAAGTATTCAGAAATGGGGACCACAGTCTCAAAGGTGTCAGCCTGCCGATATTTGCAATTAGACTTTGTATCTTGAGAGCTTAAAATAAAGTTTCAATTTGAGTCAGAGGCTCTCACTTTTGATGAGCAGCAGTGACTGACGGGTGATAGAGCCAACAGATTTGTGCTGGGCAGGGCTGTGGCTTAGTTCCCCTTGCTTGATTCCTGCCTAAGCCTGTTGATTCAGCCTTCTCATGTTGTTAATTACCCTCCCAATTACTTCCTTTATGTTTTGGCTTTTGTTTGACAGTATGTTAAGAATCACGGTCATTTCACAGAACAAAATGTGAGAATAATGGAACTGGTGGGTTGGAAGTGGGTATGGGAGGGTCAGAAATGGAGAGGGGAAGGAAGAAGGATTTGTAATTTTACCAGGATATATATGTGCACAGAATACTCAAAGGTTAACATTATGTATTGTGCATATATATATATATCAATAAAATGGGGAAGAACCCCGACGCAGCTCTCTTCATCCAGGAATGAGCTACCTTTAGCACTGAGTTGTGAACACTGTTAATTACCTACAACGGTATCCTTTACACAGCTCAGTAGGAAGTTTACATATTTCTGTAGTAGACATTGCATGTTTACCTGGGTTTTCTTTAGCAAAGCTATGAAAGCAACTCGTGTCTTAGGAGTCGCCTTCTTTTCCCTTGTAAGGAGTCTTCCATCATGTCGCTAGCACTCGCTTCTCATTAGACCGTCATTATCCTTTTTACAGTTGCTACCAGACACTGGTGGCTGCCTGATTCACCTTGGCCATAAAGGCACTCGGTTATGTAAAGCCCATTATGAATTGCCATGCCATTGATCTCACAAATACTTGAGTCTGTGCCATGTGCACAGTAGCAGATGCGCGTTCAAGCCAATCTTGAAGACTGGCAGAGCCCATTCAATTATAACTTCTCCAGAAGTTGAGCAGCGTCTTGCCTGGATGAGACACTGGAGGCCCTTTTTTTTGTGTGTGTGAAATGAAGGCAAGTTTCAAAATCACTAATATCTCCCTGAACCTATTCAAGCATAAGTTTCCTTGCCACCAACCCTTCTTTGTAAAATATCCTCTATTATGAGCATGTATCAGGACCCTGTGCCCTACCTAAAATGACAGTCTATATTCCAAGTATAAGCAGTGCATGCATGCCTTTGTGATGTGTGTTAAATGTTGCTTTTGTGTTCTGTGAATTCCCTTTCGACATGCTCCGTATATTCTGGAGCCTTCTCATACAATTCCACTTACCACAACAGAACCTTGTATAAGAGTTCTTGTTCTCAAATAGGGAGAGCATTGAAGAGAGGGCCTCACATGGTGACACATCTGGGAGTGTCCCAGCACTCGGAGGCTGAGACGAGATTGCAAGTTATAGTATATCCTGGACAGTTTAGTTACTTAAGACTGTCTCACAATTTTAAAATTTCAAAAGATCTGTGACTTGGGTTCAATTTTCAGTATCGGAAAAAGAAAAGATCACTGTAAGATTTTGTAGTCATAACTTTCTAGTGGAACTGAAAGATGTTTGGGAACATTTTTATTTTGATGAAGGTAAAGGCACAGAGACTGGGAATAAATATGTCTTAAGTGCCAAACACCTTGCCTGCTCTTTTAAACAATAGCCTAAAGGATGGATATTTTTATTATTTTATAAAAGATATGACAGAGCCTTACAGAAGCCAAACAATTTGCCTAAGATCACATTGATAAGATGGTAGTGAGGACGGGGCAGTTTGGGAGGGTGATGTCAAAGTTGATTCATCTCTACCATAATTTGAATGAAATAGATCCCTCCATCTCATTTTTTCTGGAGCAAATGGTTTCCTCTGTAGCTAGACCTGTTGGTAAGAGGCTGTGGCCCTGGAGCAGTCAGCTTTTGGTTTCTGTTCCAAGGTAGAATTCTGGGGACAGTCTTGTACTTTGCACTGTCTGTACACACCACTATGCAAAAAAAGGAAAATAAATGGAGTCATGACATCAGGTCACTCTGGAGAGTTACTGCATACTGACTTGGGAAAAAAATGAATCCGTTAAGGCGTTTCCCCTCTCCTAAGAGTTTAAATGTTTAAAAGAAAAGGGTATATATAGTATGGGTCTTTTCTTTAGAGGAGGAGGAGGGCACAATTAGTAGTTTTGTTTGCCCAAAAGAGAGTTGTCATGCCTGCCTATGCCTTTGTTGTGCTATATCTAACAACAACAGAAATTTGTTCATGTGTTTGTCCCCTTTTCATGACTGGGACCAAATACCTGAAAACAAAACTTTAGAGAGGAAAGGTTTATTTGTGCTCATAATTTCAGAGGATTCTGGCTTTAGGGCAGAAACTTCATGGTTGGAGTGAGTGGTGGAGCCAAACTGCTCAGCTGATGGCAGATAGAAAGTAGAACAGGGGGACAGTGCCTGAATGGAAGGGGCCAGGGACTGTGAAGAGTACCCAAAGTCACATCTCCATGATCCATTGAGGCACACCCAGAAGGATACTTTAATAGTTCCCTAAGGGCTCTCAACCCAATCAGGTTGACAAGCCAGTTTGTCAGTAATTCTAAAGCAAGCCTACTAATGCAGTCAACGTGGCTATCCTAATAGCTGGACTGAACAGCTACCTTCTCTCAAGTTCCATTCTCAAATAGCGCTCTAGGATGGCAGGGCCACGTGCCATGACTGGTGCTATGCTTTGTTCTTTCGTTGGAAAAGAAGAGCAGGTCTGGAAGTCACCTGTGTTGTGCACCTACTCGAAGTCAGGATTCCTTCAATTGCGTGTTACAAAAACCCAACCCTTCAACTGCCTTAAGCAAGAGTAGAAATACAGTGACTCACAGAACTGGGAAACAAGGCTTCAAAACTAAAAGCAAGGGCTCAAGTTATCAAGGCACTTTCTCTAATTCTATCTCCTAGTATAGCTCCACATTAAATTTAATCTCATTCTTGCTGTAACTTGACAGATGTTGGAGAGATATTGGATGTTGATGGACCCATCTACATATCCCTAAGGCTTGAGAGCCACAAAGAGTTCCTACTTCAGTTTTGGCCTGGCTTGGACCTTATGCCCAATCTATACTAAACATCATCCAAAAGAAGGTAAGTTCCCACATTGGTTCACATGACCATCACTGTACCCGAACAAGGATCACATGGGAGAGGGAAAATGGCATCAAACCAACGAAGTGATGTTCTCTGGTCATCTATTCGTCATTTGCAAGTTCAGTGTGTCCAGTTTATTAAGGAGCTACAGTGTGACAGACGCCGATGCAGATGGTAGGGAGGTGATGTGGAACGTAACAGACTAAGCTTCTGTTCTCGAAGATTGCATGCTTGTTGGGATGCAGTCAGCTAAGAAGTAAAATTTTAAAATTAAATAAATAGAGGAATGAACAAATGGGCAAGGCAGTATTGAAAAATGGTAAGTGTAATCAAGATGAAAGAATGATGTAAAAGTAGCAACCAGGAGAAGGGAGAAGGAACTATCTGGGAAGGTCTTCTGAAGAGGTAACATCTGAGCTGAGTTTTAAAGGATGAAGATGAATCAGACCTTGCTATATTGTAGGCTAAACATATTCTAGGAAGAATAAAGAGTAGCTACAAAGTCCTTTGAGAAATTAAAAAAAAAAAAACTATTCTGGTTTGTTCACTCAAGTATGCAACACATTACCTGGTATATGTGTGTGTGTGTAGCAAATGCTTAGCACATATCTTATTGTTTTAATGTTATTTTAAAATGTACTACTGTCCCATAGGGTCTTTTATAATTTTTACTTGTTTTATGATTTTATTTTATTATTATTTTTAAGACAGGTTATCTCTCTGGTCCTAAACTCACTGTATAATAGCTCAATCTGACTATGAACTACTGGCAGTGCTCCTGCTTCAACCTACTGACTGCTGGGATTACAGGTATGTGTCACTATGCCCAGTTTATCGATCTGGTGCTAGGGAATCAAACCCAGGGCCTTGTGCTTGCTAGGCAAGTGCTTTAACTGCTAAGCTACATCCCTTAGTGCCTACTTGCTTTATTTTTTTAAACTTTTAAATTTTCCATTCTGACATTATTTATAAGGTACAATGTCATATTGTGATATATATGTTTACAGTGTCAAATGATAAAATCAGGTTTAATTCATTACTTCACATGTCATCATTTTCATGGTGGAAACATCTACTCTTGATATCAAAACACACCATGCATTGTCATTTCGACAGCATAATATGTGCAGTAGGTCACTGAGGTTCTGCATGACTCTGCATAACTGAAGTGTTGCACCCTCTCATCGACATCTCCCTTTCTGCTGTGTAGTCTCCTCTTCTGGCTCCCAGGTTCTACCATTTTCATTTATAGCTCTATGAGTTCTGACTGTTTTATATCACCCATTTAAGTGGAATTATGTCTTACGTGGCTGTCTGTGTCTAGCTTATTTTAGGTAACATAAGATCCCCCAGCTTCATCCATAATAATCCCTTTTCAGGCAGGGAGGGCTTCCTTATGTGTGTACACTTTCTGTATCCCCTTGGCTATTGTAAACAATGCTGAGATGAACTACAATTCTTCTGTGACTTAGTTATCCTATCTATAAAACGGGGAATTTGAAGTGTTCTACATGATTATTTGAACATTCATAGATAGATTGCATCTTAGATATAGAAAGCATTTGTTATCACTTTTATTTTTCTTGTTCAGGATTAGATGTCCTCTTGAATCTGTGAATTATTGTCATATTTTTTTCTAGTAAAACCCTAACCACTATCTTCTCAGGTCTTTCTTGTACTCTAAACAACTCTTGGATACCACAGTCCAAGTTGATTCTACTTGGTTATTGTGGTTTTCATATTTTACTTTGGACTAGTGGAGATGTAAGAATGATTATATTCCTCTTCTTTATGCATTTTGACTTATATTCATTCTAGATGCATATTTATGCTTCATTTAGCCCAGGTAATTCATAATGATTTTATTATTCATATAGTATGAAAATGGGTCTCAAAAAATCAAAATTATCTTCTTTGAGAAAAATATTTTGAAAATTCTATTTATTTTGTTACTAAGGATTAAACTCAGGGCCTTAAAACTGAGCTACCTCCCTATCCCTTTTATATATATATATATTTTTTTTGAGATAGGGTCTTGCTAAATAACCAAATTGCCCAGGCTGGATTCCAATTTGTTATACTTCTGCCTTCACCTCCCAGAGTACTGGTATTACAGATGTGCACCACCATTCACAGCTGGTCCTTTTTTTATACATGATGATTTTTTTCATAAATCTTGAAAATAAAAATTAATAGGCCTTGTGTAATTGTTAATTTTATGCATCAGTTTGACTGGGCTAAACGATGGTCAATCACAGTAATTTTCTGTGCCGTAGGAGGTATTTATTGACCAAAATGTGTTTGGTACAAAGAAAATTTTCATAAAATGGCCCATGTGAGATTATTAGTAAATAAGGAGTCTGATACCACTTAAACAGATTTTTTTCCAACTGTTTATTTGGGTTTTGTGTCAATTCACAGAGAATATTTTTATTCTGAATTTATGATCATGAGAAAGCATGTGCATTAGTCAGCTTTGTGTTGCTGGGACAAATCCCTGAGAGGGAGAAACAGTTTATTTTGGTTATCGTTTCAAAGGTCTCAGTCCATGGCTCAGCTGTTTTAGGGCCTGAGGAGAGTAAAACATCAGGGCAAAAGGATGTGGTATAGGAGAGGAGAAGAGAGGAGAAGAAAGTCTGGAGAGGAAGAGAAGAGACAGGAGAGATATAAAAGAGAGAAAAGAGAGATAAGAGGGAAAAAGAAGAACGATTTGGAACAAAATATAGCCTTCAAAGGCATGACCTCAGCCACCTACTTTCTTCACTAGGCCACACCCCCAGGCACCATTCAGTTATGAATTCGTCAATGGGTTAATTTGTTGCAGATTAGCATCCTCATGATCTAGTCACCTCTCTGAGCCCCTCATTGTGAATCTAGTTCTTAATACGTAATTATTTGGAGACACATCATACTTAAACCATAACAGCATAATTGTGCAAAGGGTGCTATGCAAGTTGATCATACAACTCTTCTAAAGTAAGAGGAGTGAATAGAGTGTAAGAATGTGAGCTAATCCGGAAGGCAAACTTCAGCAGTGTTTGTATAACTTCGAATTTCACTGCATTAACTCATAAACGTTTGTTTTCTTTTCAGTACCGAAAGCTCTTTTCTGTGCAGCAATTAGGGCTATGGGATCCTTCCTACAGTGGATTTACCTTTTGGAGGGACAGCAGGCCCCTTTCCCCTTTTCCTGGGATTCTTTGCACCTATCTGGCAAAAATGGAAGATAGAAAGCCAAAGAATATTGAGAGGATTTAAGAGGCTTGAACTGACATTTCTTACTTCTGGCATTATTGCCCTGGTGAGATTTTCATCATTGAGGTGGTGAGGCTGGCAAATATATATGCAGTTGAATCCTTAGGATGTAGAGAAATTGGGTTTGGTGAGTATATATTCTGGCCTTTCCTATAAAATAGTTAATTACAACTTTGTTTTGCAAATATGAAGAAGATAATGCATGATTAAATTATGCAGTAGTCACAATTATAATTCACCTTTGCTGTTTTTTCTGAGTTAATTACTTTCCTGTTATTCCCTAATAATCCTCAGTGTAACCACTGTTTTATTTTATGTCTATGACCAACTCAGTATTTTTTAAATATGCAGCTTGCTCTTTAGTTTATGTGATGATTAGATTGTAATATTGTATTGCTTTAATTGAAAAGTTGGTCAATATTTTGTTTTATAAATTTAATTCACTTTTCATTTATAAATATGCCTTTTCTTCAGTTTTGAGCTCTAAATTATAATCTTTGTTATAGGCTTAATGATTAACAAACACTCCACGTGGCCTTCAGCACACACTTTGATACTGGGTGGAACTAAGTTCTTCCACCTTTGAACTTTCAACTGTTGACTATGTAAACATTAATAAAAAGGTAAGCTGTCTAGCAAAGCAGAAGTACTGTATCTTCACCTGCCCTCATAGTCAGCGATAGCATTTCCCTAAATAAAGATGTACTTACAATTTGGGCCAAAGAGTCCAATATTAAGGTATGAAAAAATTGGCTATTCATATACAAAAGAATAAATCTAGATCCATGTCTCTCATCTTGTTTTACAGTTAAATCAAAATGGATTAAAGACCTAAATATTAAAACAGAAACCCTGAATTTACTGAAAGATAAAGGTATAGCTTTTGAAGGCGTAGGTATAAGGAAGGATTGGGCAGTGTTGCTCAGTACCAAAGGCTCTGTCTGGAACCACAACTGTATAAGAACACTCAGAGTCAACAAAAGGGATGATATCAAATTAAATAGCTTCTGTACAGAAAAAGAACCAACTGAGTGAAATGACAATCCATAGAATGGGGAAAAGTTTTTTCAGTTACTCTCAGATGACTAACATCTAGAATATAGAAATAACTTTTTTTAAAAAAATGGAGCTCCCAAAATAAAAGACCCAGTCAAAAATGGGGAATGAAACTGAACTTTTCAAAATATGAAGTACAAATGGCCAATAAGTACATGAAAAAAAATGTTTGGCATCCCTGGCTTCTAAAGAAAAGCAAAACACCTATTTTACATTTCATCCGAAAACAAAGGGCTGTATCAGGAACTCAGAGGACAACAATTGCTAATCCGGTTGTGGGGAAAAAGTTACGCTTCTACATAGGTGATGGGAATGTGAATAGTACAACTACCATGAAAATCCTAGAGATTCTTTTAAAAAACTAAACTAAAAGTAGAAATTCTATTTGACCCAATTAAAATACCCAAACAGTAGCATCCCCTTATCCATTGGAGAGGCATTTCAGCCCCCACCTCAACCACTGTGGTGGATGTCTGACATTACAATCAGTACTGAATGCTATCATTTAATGCCATTTCCATTTTAGCCAATTATGTACACATGGTGGCCACAACCTTTGCAATTAGAGGTGTGATAGTATATCCAGCATTAATTTCTTTTTCATCTTTCATAATTTTACAGATTCATTCTTACCATAGATTGCAGCAACTTCAACGTGTGATTTTTTTCTTTCCTTTTTAAATGGAAAACTTTCTTCTGTTCTCTTCAAGGACCCTCTTGATGGCTTCCCAGCTCCTCTTTGGCATATCTAACTTGCCAGAATCACCATTCATGCACATTGATGACATTATTCATTAAAATAAGGGTTATTATGCTACAGATTATGACAGTATGTCTGATAGTCAAGTGATTTAGATGGCTACAAAGTGATTAGCCAGGAGGTAGCCCACACACTGTGGATACACTGGAAGAAAAGTTAATTCACATCGAGTGCAAACTAAAGTATCAATGGTACGAGACTTTACCATACTGCTTGGAATGGCACTCAGTTTAAAATTTATGAATTGTTTATGTTCAGACTTTTCAACTTAAGGTTTTGAATTGTGATTTACTTTATTTAAGTGAAACTTCAGGAAGCAAAACTTCAGAAAAAGGGACTATCTACTTAGTATAACTTGAGTGTGTACATCTTAAATTATACAATATAAATTATAAAAGTTCTGCCAAGCTTAAATTTTTCAAGCATAAATATGAACTTTGTATATGAGTCAAGTTTTTCTAAAGAAAATTCAGTTATCCATTTGCAATGTGTTTTAAAGTAGACATTGAATTTCTAAAACTTAGAGAAAAATAGAAAATATCTCAAATTTTATATTACTTTATATCAAATTTGTAATATTTTGTATGTATTGGGTTCAAATACATTTTTAAAATTAATTTTACTTTTTTCATTTTTAACTTTTTCAAAATAGGTACTAGAAAATTAACAAATGTTCAGTGGCATACATTATATTTATATGGAGCAGTATCGTCCTATAGTAATAATCAGAAACTGTGTAATAATTTTTTTCCTGCTGTGCTACATCTGGTTTTTTCTCTTGACTTTAAATTTCTTAAAGATCTGGAAACATGAAAAAAAAGAAAAAAGAAAACATTAGCTTACATTTCTTGCAGGTAGGAGATACTCAAAAAGTGCTCTTTTTCAAATACTTTTTTTTAGACGTAGATCACCAGTTCTTTGTAGTTTTGAACGGAAAGTCGAGATTGAGTTTCTCTGAGCTACACAGTTTTCAGTCTGTAATCACAAGTCCTTCCTCATTGTAACATTGATAATTCAACAAATGGACTCTTTGGGAGAGGAAGTGGTGTGTGGTAAAATCTTCTCTGATAGTTTTTGCGAGTTTATATAAAGCCACCTCTAATTTGTAACCACACAGAATACTTAATGGTAGCATAAATCAGGTGATTGCCAAATAGTTGTGAAATACCAGATATGCTGTTATATTTGGGAAGAAGCATTTTTTAGGGCTCAGCATCAAACATGTCATAAACACGAATATGTCAGATATTCAGCTCAAGCCTAACAAATATTAACTGAGCACTTACTGTATTCCGTGGAATAATTTAGACTCTTGGATACACCAGTGAATAATACCAACAAAAATATTTGTCCTTGTAGAGCTTCTGTTGTATGTATCATAACACGACACATAGGAGGAGGAGATAGGTACAGTAGAAAACAAGAAACAGTGAGGATGAGGGGACTGGGACTGCAGTCTGGGGCAAGTTACAATTTTAAGTGAGGTTGTGTAGACAGGCCTCTCTCAGCAGGTGAGCTTTGGGCAAAGGCTTGGTGGACCTAAGGGGCTTATCCATGAGCTATAGAGGGAACAGCATTCCAGGCAAAGCCATGGTTGTTGCCAAGGAGTTTGTTGGTGTGTTCCAAGAATGGCAGGAAAGCAGAGCTGGGAGAATGAAGTCAGCAAGGGAGATTTGTAAGAAATGAAAGTAAAAAGGAAAGAAGCCTACATTATACAAGCCTTGTTTAAGGAGCAGCTTTTTGCTCTGTGAGAACTGGAGGGACACTCAGAGGCTCTGTCTAGAGGAGCGACTTGATCTGACATTAGAGAGCCACTCTCGCACATCTGTTGAGAATGCACCATAGGCTGGGAAAGTCAGTAAAGAGCCTGAGCGTAAACATAAGGTAGAAGAAATAAAAACAGATAGAAAGGAGATAGGGAAAGTCGTAATTTTAAAATTGTACCTTTAGGAAAACTGTAACCTCAGAACACAAACTAAGTTACCTAAGGTTACAATAATTTTTTTTTAACTTCCAGGAAATTCACTTCAAAAATTTCTAAGAGCCATAAAAGTACAATAAAACCATAAGTTGAAACCATATTTTTCCCCTGTAAATTGGACCCATGATTTTCACATATCTTGAGCCTGGGCTTTTCTTCCTCTGCCATAAGCTCTAAAATTCCACAGATTTCCACTCTCAAAACAGCACTGTAAATAGGGCAGCAAGTTGTGTAGCAAAAACACAAAGCTATGCTTAGCTCTTAGTATATATAAAAATTGGCAAGTGGGCCCAATTTGATCACTAGAGTTGCTTGTCAACCTTTGAATAGGTTGTAGGGAGAAACAAGAGAAGAACAATAAAGATTTTTATTGAAGAGAGAGGATGGTAGTCTAGACCAGAGGAATAGTAACAAATGTGTAAAAAGTGGTCGTATTCTAAATTGTGAAAATTGAACTGTAATGATTTTTGTGGGTCTGGATGTGAGGCTTAATAGAAGACTTAAGAAAGACTTGAAAATTTTGACCCAATCACCCTGCAGGATGGATTGTCATCAACCAAGATGGGAAAGGTTAAGAGGAAGGCAGGAAGGCACTTTGCAGGGAATGATCAGGAGTTGTTTTCAGGCATGTTAACTTTGAGCCATCAAAATGGACCTGAGGGACAAAGCAGGTAAATATGGAAGCCTGGAATTTAGAGAGCAGTCTGATCTAGAGGTACACTCCTAAGAATTGTTGCATATAGGAAGTATTCAAAGCCTCAAGATTGCATGAGATGACTTAGGGAGTAAGTGCTAGTAGAAAGGGCCAAGGAACTAAAGACCGAACTCTAGGGCATTTATAAGAAGTTGATGCCAAGAGAGGGAAGAAGCAGAAGCCATTCTAAGGGAGCAGCCAGGGAAGTCTCTGGACAGCCAGGATATTGTGAAAATAGGGGATCAGGGAGTGGGGTGAGGGGGAAGGAGCAGTGTATTCCTGGCTACTCAAGTCCATGCTCTCAGGTTTGTTTGCTCGCACCTGACCAAATCAAAGGAAGTGAGACCTCTTATTTTGGTGAAAAGGAGAAAAGGTTTTATTCAAAACCAGCTCCAGGAAGATGGAGGATTCCTTTGCCTCAGCTGGTCTTCGCCGCAGCACAGCTGTGTCCAAGCAGCACAGGGAGAAGGTATCTATGGAGACGACACATCTTTCTAGGCTGTGTTACTGCTCCCGGCCGACTTTTACTCCATCCCTTTGTGGAAAGAAACTGGACCCCAGTCTCCTGGGCGTCTCTGTGTGTTCCTTTTTGAATGTGGCTAAACAGAGTAGTGGGTTATGAGCTCAGCAGGAGGAAGTGGAAAACGTTATGTCTCTTTTCTTTAAGAACTGAGGATTAGATCCACGGCCTTCACATATTGATAGGACTGTATCTCCAGTCATTTTAATTTTTTTGGAAATACAATCTCACTGAATTGCCCAAGAAACTTGAAGTTTTCCTGCTCCAATGTCCCAGAGTGCTGAGAATACAAGTGTGCACATTTACCTCTAAAAAAATAAAATCTAATTTTTAAAGTTATATTTTGCCATGCAAGTTACACCGGGAGTGAATAGTTGTATAAAATACTGCTGATGAAGTCAAGTAAGAAGACAGCTGACCACAGCTGAGTGACATGCATTCATGGATGAATTTAACAAGGTTGCTTTTTATCAAGCTGTGGGATGGAGCACCTGGTTACGTTTACAAGGAGGGATGCAATTTGCAACTGTTACTAAAAACAACTCTTTAAGATATAGTTTTGTGATAAATCAAAAGAAATGAGGAAAGAGAAGTGTAACCAAGAAGGAGCTTTTTAAAGAAAAAATGGGACAACACAGCCACATGTTTGTGATAGCAACAGAGAAGGAGAATCCAAAGCAACTTTGTTATTTTATGTGAACTCAAAAATGAAAGCCCGTGTTTCATTTACGAGAAGACGGACATTCACGAGAAACATACAAGGTATATGATACACAGATGACATAAGAATACCTTAATCCAGTTATAATAACTAACTGTAAAACACCTGTTATGTTTAATTGACAGGGGCTTTTTTGTTATTTAAGAATTTAGTGGACTTTTATTTTGGTGATAAATTGCACGACCCAATTCTATTACAGAAGCTGAACTAGTGCTGTGATTCCCCTCTTGGTTAAGGAAACTCACAGGCATTCACAATCATTCCATTGACCTAATAGCCATTGTCATTAGCTCTGTTTACCTGTAATTTTGTTTTCAACGAAGTCAATGGTTACTCTTCCTTTTTAAAAAAATCTTTATATATGTAAGGCTAATAGTAAGTTTCTCACTCGAGGCTACTTTTCTTTCATAGTTTATTCAAATCAAACACAATCAGGGGACATACAAGCTACTAGGAAGCCAATTAGTGGTTATTAAGCCATTCAATTTTTAAGTTCCAGTTTAACATCATTTTGTTTTCTGCCTTTGGAAGCCTTCATAATTGGAAAAAATAACCTCTTAAAAAACAATCATCAGGTCATACAAAGATTTTTCAAAAATTATGAAACTAAAACCAACATTAGACAATCTGTTTTTCAGCCTGCTGGTGTCTGTCTGTGCTCAGACTTTGAATAAATGAATAACCAGCACCTTGTCTTTAAATTAATAACCATTTAAAATAGGACAACTATTAAAGTATAAGAATACTTTGTATAAGACAAAGCTTTTTGAGAAGGCTTATTTAGTGAAACTTTACAGAAAGCAAGTAGACAAAATATGTCTTTCAACTATTGATTTTGTTGTAGTTGTTCATTTACCAAAAAATTAAAAATATTTTCCCGGAAATGTGGATAACACTAGACAATTGTTCTCAGAGCGATAAAAAGGTCTGGAATTAATAATCTTTGAATTCCTTTTTTTAATCTAATTGGGACAAAGGACAAGGTACACTAACCACAGATCTCTTTCTCAGGACTCAACAACTTATCCTGCTTGTCGTAGTTACGTATTTGTTGCTGGGACAGAGACACCTGACACCTACAAGTTAAGGGAGGAAAGATTTATCTTAGCTCAGGGTTTAAGAAGGCCTCACACAGTCCAATCTTGGGCAGCTGACAACAGTAGAAGCACATGGCAGAGGTCTAATTGGAGAAAAATTCTTCGTGGTTTCTTAGACAAAGCCAAATGAGGCAGGAGTGATGGGTGTCTGGAGACTGCAGGGAAGGCCAAAGTATAACAATATTTCTTCTTTATTTATTTAGTTGCTGTATCTACTTGAGCCACCCACACCAGGGTAGGTGCCCCTCCCTCACTTTCTGGCCCACAAGTCAATAACATACTTGAAAGCTCTGCCCTGGGCACCCCCCAGTGTCAACAAGTTGACACAATCCCTGCAGGTCAAACCCCAGGCATCTGCCCATTCCAGCCAGGCCTCCCCTCCCAACAGCACATGGTTCCACAGTTACCTCACTATATCCAAAAGCATGAGGCTTTTGCAGGACACGACAAATCCTAACGATAGCACAACTGTAATATGCATCTCCTTACTCTCCATTGCCTGTGTCGGATGATGATTCTTGAACATTTTCCCCGTCTATCCTAGAGGTAGCATCAGTTACCAACAGCCCCTTTCCCTTTTAGAAAGTGATATGGGAGACATAGAAGTACTGACGCCACCATTAAAAAGGGGACTTGGTCAGCAATGCAATTAGGTAGATGGAAAAGGAGGTATTGGGCCATGGCCAAGTTAAAAGCTTTGGTGTAGCTTGATTATCTTCCAGATGTAACGCAGGCCATGGCTGCAGAGTGAATGGGTTTGGAGAGTACTTCTGGCTACCCTATAGGCTGATTGGGCAAAGAGTTAAGGTACACAGTGCTTTAGCTTCTTTCAGATTTTGTTCTCACTGGTGGATCAACTATATTAATTAAAATGAAGCCAACTGGCAACTGGAATGTCTGGAGAGACCTAGGAGTGCCAGAGGTGAGTGCTCATTTGTTCCCTTTCACCAGCACTGGCTGACAGATGGTAAAAACAGGTGCGATGTCAGGCGTCTCCCCTTTCACCTGGTTCATGGCACTGATTAGTCAGGAGATCTCATTTCTCCACGTTTGTTGAAGCTATTAATACTTCCCTTAGTTCCCTTCCTGTCAGAGTGCCTAAGGAGCTCTTTGAGGAATCAGAAAAATATCTGAGAGAAAATAGAATAAAACGGTTCTGCAGGTTATTAAGAAGAAATCCTGGAGTCCCATATTGCTGATCTGTCTCCATAGAATGTTCTGATTTGTATCCTCCCAAAATGGGGTAAAGAAATACGTTGTTTTTTTTAAGACTCAGGGGCACAAGGTTGATGCATAATTTTTTTATTGTGAACTGTCAAATAGCAATTATGTTTTACATTATTAGGCCTTCTCCCTTTAAAATAGTCCAATAAGTAAAACAGAATATTCCCAAAACAGATTCCAAAAGTATTTTAAATGCTTGGGAATGATGGATTTGAAGTTGTTTATATAAACAGTTCTGGTGTCTCTAATCTGTTTAAATATTTACTTTTTATCTACTGAATTAGTATGACAGATAATTTGTGCTTAATTTCCCTTGCACTGCTTATAGCAATGCGCTTATGGGAAGCAAATTCTGATTTAATATGATTAGACTTGGTTGGTGGAATAAATTTGATAAGAGATTTGCTTTCCTAGTGATTAAGATGTTGCTACAGGTAAGCATTAAAACTCATGGGCTTATATATGTATCAGATTTGAAAAATCCAAATTTGTAATGACTCAGGTTACCTTCATTGTGATGTGCACCTCCCCTCTTGTAACTAACTACAATAACTAAATTATCTGGTAAGATTAGTCATCATGCAAGTTTCTTTAGGTGCCATACTTTTTGTCGCTATTTTAAAGCACAATGGCAATGCTATAAATAAGGTACATACATGATTTTCAAAATCATTAGTGCAGAAGAGTAATGTTTGAAAAATTTCTATCTGTATTAGTAAACTCGGGCTGCCATAGCAAATTTCTACAGACTAGATGATAGATGATTTAAACAACACAACTTTATTTTCTCATGATTCTGGCGGCAGGAAGTCCAAGACAAATGTCCTGACAAGGTTGGTTTCTGATGAGGCTGGCCTTCCTGACTTGTTGACGGCCACCTCTGCTGAGTGTGTGGTGTGATGTGGTGTTTTGAAAAAGAGCACCCCAAAGTCTTTGCTTTTAAGGACACTAGTCCTACCAGATTAGGGATCCATATGTATGGCTTCATTTAACTTTAAGTTCCTTCCAAAAGACCCTTCTCAAGTACATTTGAGTTAGTGCTACAACATATGAATTTGGAGGGTCACAATTCCACCCATGGCAACACCGAATTCTTAGTTCCAGGCTCCAGAGGAAATCCTTTTGTAGCCATTCTCTGATTCTAGCCATTCTATGTCTACTATACATCATATACCCGGTTTTGGAACTGTCATAGTTTGGATCTGTAGTGTCCTGAAAGCCTCATTTATTTGAATGTTATGGAATGGAATACCTATGGATACCTGATGCTGTTGGGAGGTGGAGCTTGGGTGGAAGGGGTGGATTGCTTGGGGCTTGACCTGAAGGTGTGTGTGCTGATTCCATCCATCATCCTACACTTGGTTTTCTGTTTTGCTGTGCCATGAAGAGCTCTCCAGCTGTTCCCCCTTCATGTATGTTCACAGTTTCCAGCTACCCATGTATGAACTGTGACCTTCTGAAACTATGAGCTAGAATCAACACCACCTCAGTTCATGAATATCAAGTATTCTGTCACAGCAGTGAAAAGGTAATAAGAACTATAGTTGTTTAGACCTTAAATCTTGAAGATTGAGAAATTAGTGGTCTTCCTTCTTAGCTTTAAACATTTTTTGCCGAATTATTTTTTTAGTTTTTCAATCAACTGACTTTGTAACCTTAGAAAATGAGCTTCTCTTTCTTATTCTATGAAGTTTGGATGGGTAGATGATGTCTCTTTTCTTCCCATCAGGTAAAATGAGAAATTAGATCCTTTTTCAAGACCTGTACTTCTCCTCCTTCCCCCCTCCTGCATTTTTATTTCATCATGACTTTCACTTCTCAAGGTTCATCATATTTTTATTTTATTAGTAACCACAAATAGGTCTCATGTAATTTGATTTTAAAAATGGAAGAGCAGCAATGTTTACAGTATCATATTATACAAATACTAACAGTAAAACCAGTTGTATTTTAGAATCCATTGAGAAGGAAATTACACTCCACCTGAAATACAACATCTGACAATTTTTTTTCAGAAGTGGCCTATGGGGAATATTGGAAAAATGACTGTTACGTTAATAGAAAATAAGCCCATGTCGAAGATTTTACTCAACTTAAAATTTAATGAAGAAACCAGTAAAAATCACTGAAGAAATGAGATAAGTAAGTGAAATTTTTAAGTGATAGGATAAGTTACTAGTTAGATGCAAAACTGATTAATGTCTACTGGGGTAACAAATTGTGCTGTTTCACATAAATATCTATAAGTCATCCTTTCTTTACAGAGTTATAAAGGTCAGGAAGAGATGAAGCCTAGCAATGCAATAAAAAATCCACCCAATTATATTTTATTTTCTAGTTTTGAATATTTTGTCTGATGTAATTAAACTTTCTGGGTACTTATATGCTTATGATATAAATGAGTCATTATTTTGCTTGAATTATATATTTTTTTGAAGCCATGGAAGGTATTCCCCCAGTGTCTTGCAATGTTGTTAATGAGAAGCTAAAGGCTGAATGTCGATCCTTTTCAATGTCTGACTTTTGCTTTTAGAGTTCTGACATTTTATAAGTTCTGTTCCAGATGTGAGTCTTTTCACTCCTCCCCCTTAGCACAGAGAATACTCTTATCAGTCTCTATCAGCTGAAGAAATTTTTATTCTTTTAATTCCTTGACTATTATGTCACTGCTTCATACAGATAGGACTGATCCTACCTTTTTTAAAAATCAAATTTATCTTTTAAATTTGGTCCCATACCTTGTACTTTTCTTTGTTCAACATTGTAGGAACTTTCTCTACGTTTTCTCTCCTGTTATTACCTTGGAAATCTCATTTTAATTTATTTTACTTATTTACTTTTTTTGGAGACAAGATCTTGCTCTGTAGCCCAGGCTGGTCCTGAACTCACTGTGTAGTCCAGGCTAGCCTTGGGTTGGGGACTCTGTTCTATTGGGGCCTCTGTTTGGAAAAGGTGTGTCTTTGAAATAGGTTTGATTCTAACATTCAAAGTGTTGTAATAAAACCATAATGTTTATATATGAGTAACTTCTAAAGGTAGGTTTACACAATGAGTTTTGTAGACAGTCTTTAAGAGGAAGGGTGAATACTTGAGACAGTGTATTCAGGTCAGGCTGTTAAAATGAATTGTGTTAGTTTTCTTTTGCTCAGGAAAAAAATACCTGCAATATACAACATAATGAGGTTATTTTCTTGATACTTTCATAGATTTCAACCAGGGTACACCAGAGTTCAAAACAGAAACTTCATGGTGGGAGGGCATGGAGGAGAAAAGCTGCCCACCTCATAGCTACCAGAAAGCAGAAAAAATTTTGAGAGGGGTGAGGCCAATGACCACTTACGGTCTTTCAAATTATAGTTACTCATTAAGACACACCACATGTGCTTTGCTATTTAGGCATGTCTCAAGCCATGTAGTTGATATTCAAGATGCAACATATGATTCTAAGGAAATCTTTTCACGAAATGAACAGTAATGTCCTTAAGGAGAGTATGTTTCATTCAACCTGTGGGAAAGGGACTGCAGAGCTTAGACATTTTCCAGTGTTAAGTTCTCAGATCTCCTTGTCTCATTATCAGGGTGTGATACAGTATGGGCTCCTCTGAGCAATCAGTCTCAATTTCATCTCTGAAAACAGTTATTCTCCTGAAATCATGTTTTTTGTTGTTCTTGTTTGTTTGCTTGTTTGTTTTGTTTTTTTAAACTTGGATCAAGTACCTTTACTTTTTGTCTTAATTTCTCACAATACTGTTATATAATTGCAGTTTCTTCTACTAAATGATTACTTTCTCTTGTTATGTTTTTATTTTCTTTGCTAAAAATGAGCACACTGATAAAGTGTAATGTCTTAGCCATGAAGCAGCTTTATCTATAGTTTACCATTGCTGAAATCCTGAGGCCCCATTTCAGTGTATATATTAATTTTCTATGAACAGAATGGAAATGCATGCACATTTATAAGTAGATATCTGTTTTTGCCTGAATAGTGTATTAAGGTAATCATGATCACCACCACTGTTGTATGACAAAGTTACACTATGAATCAGTTTTGTATTTACATGTGGGCCCTTTGGATACTGTTATTTCTGTAATCTGATTGAGATGCTTTCTGTTAATATTTAGCATTATGTGTAGTGCAGTGCAAAAGTCTTTAATATATATGAAACTATCAACTTCTTTATTGAAAGATATTTACTACTATTAGACATTTATTATTGAGAGTAGTTCTATAATTTTGTGGTATCTACCAAAGGTGAGAGTTTAGTGACACTTGAGAAAAAATGGCTTCATTTATTTCATTGGTGTTACGCATTTTCACAAAAATAACAATATTTTCATTATTCTTCTTAGTCATGAACCTTATTGTGTTGAATTTGAATTTTCATTATGAAATTAGATGCAAGTGTCACAGTGTTGTCTCAGTGCAAACAAAGGCAAAATTCAGTTTTCTACACAGTAAGATGTGGCTTGAAATATCAGAGGTAGTTCTGAGATGAAGTTCAAATGGTTAACAAATACATGAAAAGATGGTCAACATCCAAAGCCATTAGGGAAATGCAAATCAAAACATCACTAAGATACTGTATTATACACCAGTGAGAGTGGTATGTAAAGAACTCAAATAACAAGTGTTCCTGGCAGGGTTGTAGGCGAAAGGATCGCTTTTACATTGCTGGGGAGACTGTAAGCTTGTACAACTGCTATGGAGGGCAATATGGAAATTCCTCAAAAGGCTAAAAATAAATAGTCCATTTGATCTAGTGTCTGGGTATCTTTCCAAAAGAGTTAAAAGCAACACAAAGATATGTATATGCCCGTGTTTATAGAAGCACAAGTAATAATAGCTAAAATGTGGAAGATGTCAAATTATTCATCAACAGATGAATGGATACAAAAAATGTGGTCGGTATTTGTACACAATAGAGTACTGCTCTTTCATGAAGAGATAAATTTGAGGCTTTTGTAGATAAATTGATGCAACTTGATACCATTATGCTCACTGAAGTAAGTCAAACACAGAAGGTTAAATATCACATAGTTTCTCTGATATGAGAGGCCCAGAATACAGGTAATTTATAGAACTAAATGAGTGTGATAGTGGAAGTTAGGGAGGGTAGAGTAGGGCCAAATATTATAGAGGAAGGGTTAGTAATATTGATGTAATATATGTGTGCACAAAATATTCAAGATAAATGTAACTATTATGTATCACAAACATATATACATAAATGGGAAAAAGATCTCATTACAGATCCATGAGCTGTAGTGTATTCTGGGTATTAATTTTGTAGTCTCCCTCTGATGAGCGTGCCAGAAAATTGCAAACATTTCTATAGATAACAGTAGATAAACAGCACACTTCTTGCTTAAAGTGTTTTGGAACACCAAACCCCATTGATAATTGTCTGGAGTTCATTGAAATAACACTTTTCGTTTATTGAAAAAGATCCTGCATTTTTTTCTCAAAATTGAATAAAATCCTATGAAAACTAATATTTGTTCTAAGATCAGTAAGAGTTAGAATTTTTAAAAGAAGAGATCACAGTACATTTGTGAAAATTTCAGAGACTGCCAAAAAAACCCCACCTTTATTTGTATATTCTTGTTTTTGCTTTGCAAAAATAATTCAGTGTAGTGTGGAGTATTGCTGTGTCACAGGAAGTAAATATGAACAGAAAAAGTGATACCCAAGAAATGGAGCGAGTATATTTAGAACTCATCCTCATGTCAGCTTATTTGAATCTGTATTGAAACGTCAGATGCTGTAATTCTCAATTTTTTAATGGGAAATGCATGTGTTATAATGTAGGACACAGTGACATTTGGGGATGTGGGTGTAAACTTTACCTTGAAAGAATGGTCTTTACTGGATAAATCTTCCCAGACAAAGCTGTACAGAGAAGTGATGCTGGAAACTTTTATAAAACTGGTTTCTGCTAGTAAGTATAATGTCATTTCTTAATTCACTTCAGCAAAAGCAAGTTTTGTGTATGTACCTGTGCATGTATCTGTCCCATGGATTAGCATATACAAAGGTAACATGCAGAGAAAAATTTTAGCATCCTCACATTATAACACCCACACTATTATGTAGATATAATCTTATACTTTTACAGTACTCTAGTAATTAATTATATTTTTGTATCTGAATTTTAGGGAAAAAATTGGAGTACCAGCAAATTGTCAAAAATTGTAAGAATGACAGGAAAAATTCACAGTAAGTTATTCTTTGAATGAAGCAATGTTTCTCAAAAGTCAAAGAAAGTTTTAAAACCATGAAAACTGCAAGATTGATGTGACATTCAAATTTAATCTCAAAAAATCTCCAAATTAGTGTATATATATATATATATATATATATATATATATATATGTATATATATCATTTTTAATGTGAATGTTGAGTATCTAAAATATTAAAGTATTTGAAACCTCTGCAGTGTTGACAATTTTGCACATGTGATGTTTTCTGGGATTTCAGTAAGCACAATTTTTTGTGCATAAAAATAATAAAAATGTCTGTGAAATTGCTTTGAGGAATTTGTGTAATTTTATAAAGATTTTCTTATTTTAATTGGAGTGCATCTTTAATATGTGAAATTGTGTACAAATGTGAATATAAACAAATGCTTTTAATCTCAACCACTTAAAGGATACTTAAGCTGCACCTGCCTTCCTGGAGGAGTGGGGACTAGTCTCAACTGGCCTCAGCTTGTCTTCCTGTTTGTCCGGGGAAGCTGCCTCCCCACCTCTCTCTCTGCCATGTACTCTGATTTTTGCCGGCCACCCCTGAATGGACTGTGACCTTCGAGACTGTGAGCTACAATAAACCTTTCCTTTCCTGAGTTTGTGGGTGTCGGGTATTAAGTCACAGCAACGAAAAATTATCTAAGACAATATCTTTGCTTCTTGCTCCAACAGTTTTATGCTTTGCATGCCTAGAAGTCTGAGGTCCAGAGGACGAAGACTTGTAACAGAAAATGCAGTAACAATTCCATTAAACTGAAAATCAAGACTTTCTTCTGGTCTTTTTGGTCTCCTCATGCCACTGAGTCAACAAACCAAAAAGAGACATGGTATTGGTAAGTAAAGTGGACTAGTACTCCATAATTGAGGTAAGGATGGATAAATGTTGGGGTGTAGATCTTTTAGGATATCTCTTAACACTACCATGCTTAACAGAAAACAAAAACGTATTTATAGGATAGAGAAAAACATAATGGAGCTCTAACTTAACGAATAGAAACAAAAGAAGCAAGGAGAGTTATGAGTGAAAGAGAATATATCTCCCGAATCTACCTTTTCAAATGGCCAAAGCTACTCCAGAGAGGAAAAGATGCAGAAACTAATAGCCGAAACAGGAAAAAGAGAAACGAAGGAAGAAAAAAGAAAAGCTAAAAATCTGTAAAACAATAGCAAAAAAATTAGTTCAATGCATCACGGAAACCCATTGAAGTGAGGCTAAAGTCCAAAAAATGCGACATTTTTGTGATTTTTTGCAAGAGAACTGCGAAAGAAACCTGGGCAGGAGAGGACTTTGCTTAAACTATCCCCATTTGCCGCCGCCAGCGACGAGGGGCGGGGCTGCGCCGGCGGCCAATGGGACGCGGGCAGGAAGGCGGCGCCTCCGCTTTCATGGCGCCAAAGTCCGAGTCGTCGGCAGGCTCGGGTCGTGTCGCTCTGTGACCTGTCCCCACGGCGCGTGGCCATCGGGAGACCCTCGATCCACGAAATGGTGACTGCGCGGGCGGCGACCGGGCGGGG